>JASAMX010001307.1:0-29267 GCA_030248175.1 Microlaimidae sp. YZB2_3 | reverse complement strand
AATAATTTACAGTAAATAATTAGAATTTTTGAAAAAAACGACCAAAATTACAAATTCTGCTAATTTTTTATCCTGCCCCGGCGCCGGCCCCAGCAAATCAAAATTCTCCTACCCCGGCCCCGGCCCCGGCCCCGGCCCCGGCATCAGCAATAATTCTACCCCGGTCGATCACTAACCTCAAGTCGTCATTTCATTTTTTTAAGTTTGCAAATGCTTTGTTCGTAACTATTAAAATCATTCATGCGTTAGAATTAAACAAAAATGTGGAATAAGATGTTTTAAATTGCTTAACATATAATTCGAATATTTATTTAGCTCGCAGTTGAATATTATCTTTTTTAGGCATTTTTGTAAATCTCATTGGAGGTATATTTTATTGTTTCTTATGGAAAACAAATTGTAATGAGATTGATTTGATCACAAAGAACTAAAATATTTTAAAACAGTGGTTTTTTTGAAGAATTAAAAAAATGTTAGAAACAAAAATTTCTTCACAAAATAAAATAATATTAGCAATATAACATTCCAACTTATTAACCGATTAATTCTTTTTCGTGTTTGATTTGTTTGTTTTGTTTGACAACTTCAAAACAAAAAAAAACGTAATTTTTACGGGCTTATTTCGTTGTGAACTCACAAATTTATATTGAAATATTTTCATGGCTGTAAATTGTAATGCTATTTTCAAATATTTAAGCTTAATTAGTATATAATTGTTTAAAAATAAAAAAACCTACGTATGCTTTATCACGTTTTACAATAAAAAAATCAGTCTGATGTTCGCATTTTAAATAGGTGTTTTGGCGGTAGAGAACCATGTCAAATTTGGTGGTGGTGGTTGAAGCGCTCTACTTTTGAGTTGTACTTTTAGCTTCGAAACCCAGTGAAGCCCAAATTTAGTTTCCAGAATTTTTTAGTTTTCAATTTAATTGATGGATAAACTTATATAGGTACGTTATTCTTTTTTTAATTTGATAAAACAAAATAGATTTTTATTCAAAACAATACACCAAAATTTTGACACAATATTTGCTGAAAAAAGAAAAAGCAATTCGTCTTCGTGCGTTTTCAAAACTAAATTCGTCATGACAAAATAAAATATTATGGGATAGCCAATGGTAGATTTGGTTAATAAAGCACTTCAATTTTTTTATTGATTAAGTACGTTATATTTTCAAACATTTTAAATATTTATTGCCGTTGCTTTAAACACAAAAAATTGTATGTTTCAAAAGCGTTTGCCGGTAAAAGAGCAGGTTGTGTAATTGATTATTTTCTACTTTTTTGAGGGATACTGGGATAATTTAGAAATTTTTTTTGAGTTTAAGCTTTTATAACTATTGAACCACTTGGATCAATACGCAAGTATCTCCCGTTTAAAATATTTTTCTAAATTTTAGAGGGTTAGTTCCCAAACCCACAAATTTAGCGGCAATTTTTTTTACCCAAGTTTATAAGTTTTTAGTTTTAACCGTATGAATTGTTACGTCTGAAAAAATTTTATGAAGAATTCTTATACCTTCCTAAGCTTAAAAATATACAATTTTTTAGTGGTAACCTACGTGGGTTGGGGATTACGTACGCAGAGTTAAAGAAAATCAGTTAAAATACCGTCGTGTCCATACTTGTATTCTCTTGATACACTGATGTCAAAACTAACTGTGTAAACCTGATTTACTCAACGGTTACCTTTTTATTACCCAAAAATACCCCCCAAAATTGTCAGAAGGTTATTTTAAGAAAATTATTTAAATACCGTCGTGTTCATATTCTTATTAAAGTTCTTGACACGCTGATGTCAAAACTAACTGCTTAAACGTGATTAACCCAACGGTTTCTTTTTTTACAACCTAAAAATACCCCCAAAATTGTTAGAGGATTCCCGATTTACCCAACGGTTACCTTTTTTACAACCCAAAAAATACCCCCAAAATTGTTAGAGGGTTATTTTAAAAATTTTATTTAAATACCGTCGTGTTCATACTCATATTAAAGCTCTTGACAAGCTGATGTGAAAACTAACTGTTTAAACCCAATTTACCCAACGGTTACCTTTTTTACAACCCAAAAAATACCCCCCAAAATTGTCAGAGGGTTATTTTAAAAAATTTATATAAATACCATCGTGTTCATACTCATATTAAAGCTCTTGACACGCTGATGTCGAAACTAACTGTTTAAACCCAATTTAGCCAACGATTACCTTTTTTACAACCCAAAAAATACCTCCACCCCCCCCCCCCCCAAAAAAATGTGTTAGAGGGTTATTTTAAAAATTTTTTTTAAATACCGTCGTGTTCCTACTCGTATTAAAGCTCTTGACACGCTGATGTGAAAACTAACTGCTTAAAACCGATTTACCCAACGGTAACTTTTTTTACATCCCAAAAAATACCCCCTCCCCCCCAAAAAAAATGTTAGTGGATTATTTTAAAAATTTTATTTAAATACCGTCGTGTTCGTACTCATATTAAAGTTCGTCACACGCTGATATCAAAACTAACTGCTTAAACCCGATTTACCCAACGGTTACCTTTTTTACAACTCAAAAAATACCCCCCCCCCAAAAAAAAAGTGTTAGAGGGTTATATTAAAAAATTTATTTATATATCGTGGTGTTCATACTCATATTAAAGCTCTTGACACGCTGATGTGAAAACTAACTGCTTAAAACCGATTTACCCAAAGGTTACCTTTTTTACAACCCAAAAAATACCCCCCCCAAAAAAAAACAAAGTGTTAGAGGGTTATTTTAAAAATTTTATTTAAATACCGTCGTGTTCAAACTCATATTAAAAACTCTCGACTTGACACGCTGATGTCAAAAATAACTGTTTAAACCCGATTCACCCTAAAACTATTTTTTTATTTGCAACCTGCAATATACCCTCAAAAATTTGTAGGACGTTTTTTTTAAAAATATATTTAAACATTTTCATGGTTATACTCATAATACAATTTTTAACTTGCTGATGTCGAAAATATGTGCTTTAACCGATTCACTCAGCAATTACCTTTTTACAACCTAGAATGTGCAGCCCGCAATATGCACCCATAATAGGTAATATCCACTATAATGGGTACCTACTATAAAGTTAGTCCGCAATAAAAAAAACAATATATATTAGCTGCTCAAATTTTTAAGGTTTTCATAAATTGATTCACTTAAAGAAAATATTTAGAAGGTATTTTAGCTTACAAAACAAGAAGGTGTACGTTAATTCGCGCAAATTTAAAAAATTTAAAGTGTTAGCTTCTAAAACTGTTTAAAGCTTCTAAAGCATTTAAAGCTTTTAAAATGTCAGTTTGGTTCGCGTAAAAAAAGAAGTGTGAACGAACCAGTCACCACGGTGCTGGCTGTTATGGAGAGTATACCGAATACATCATCCATCAACATCATCAATAATTACCGCACTTATGCAGGTAATAATAATGTTTTCAAACTGCTTTTTTTGTTTGTTAAATATATGCACTATTATGAAAATAAAAATGCGACCACAATTTTTTCGAAGAAAAATTGGCATTTTATTAAAATTTCAAGTTGAATTCAATTTCAAGTTCAATTGGTTTATTATTGCTTTAACTGGTGCTACTCAAGTTCGATCAAAAATATGGATTCTTGAAGCCGTTGTTTAAAATAAAAGACAGAACCGGAAAAGGGTCCCCTGCAATCAAATAACTTCTTACCAGATTGGAAAATGCCAAAAACTTTCAGTTTGACACCGAAAAAACATTGAATACCAAAAACTTTCATTGATATGGACTGTCTTTCGTAAAATTTTAGATTGAAGTAACAGACTTAAATTCGGCCAGCGTTAATTTTGGCCATCAGCTGTGAAATGTGCGCAAAGTTATGAAATGAGCTGGTAATGGCTCAATATATTGTTTTGCCATCTTTGTGGCCATAAGTAGATTATTTCATAACTTTGTGCATGTCAAAAATAACAGCCAATGGCAGAAATTAAGGCTGACCAAATTTAATTCAGTTAAAATAAACAATTTTATGGTTATAACTTAGAGTGGTTTTGTTCTTTTACTTTTTATTGTAATGAAAAAATGTTAAACGCATTTTTATAAAAAATTTGGGTTGGGCCGACTGAAACGGGAGTTTTTTTTACTATGTAAGCTAAATACCACCAGGGGTCTATTTCATAAAGACTTTTGTAAATTTTCATTTTACAAATCTCCACCTATTTTTTGTAAATTACATGATAGAGGATATAGGACAGGGCAAATATTGATTGGTCAGCTGCAATCGTAGCGTAACGTAGCTGCAATCATTCAGCGCAGAGCAGTGCGCGGAGATGCTCCCCCTGGATTACAAGTCAAAAAACGTTTATCATGTATTTTACAAAAAATAGGCGGAGATTTGTTAAATAAGAATTTACAAAGGTTTTTATGAAACAGGCCCCAGCTTTAAGTTTGACAGCACACGAAGCTATAATTTTTTTAAAATTATTTGGTGGGTATTAAAAGTTTTTAGTTTATTCTAGTTTAGTATTTCTTTATTTTTTTGGTTTTTTTAAAAATGTTTTCTCTTAAAGAAGCAAGGTAACTGACTTAAATTCGGCCAGCCTTAATTTCGGCCACCAATTGTTATTTTTGTCATGCGAAAAGTTGTGTATGGCTGGATAAAGTAGTTCACCATGTCATTTATCCTGTCATATGCAGTTCATTTCATAACTTTGCGCATGGCAAAAAGAATAAGTGGTTGCCAAAACTAAGGTTGGCCGAATTTAAGTCAGTTACCCTTAAGTGTAACTAACGCATGGGTTTTGATCTCTAGATTCAGTCGATATATAAGCTTTATGTTGTTTTTGATGTTATGAAATTACTCCATGCATGCAATGGTTAAAAAAGAAAGCTGTTTTAATATTGAAAATGTTTTTCATGTTTAAGTGATGACCAAGATTTACTTGTACATAATGTTTGAGAAAAAATTTGGAATAAAATTCATGCAGTAAAACCTGAAAAGTGGACCACCCCAATAAATAGATCAAGAATTTTAAATTTATATGCCATTAACTAAATAAATGGAGTAGTAAAAATTATTGGTGGTTGGTTTGTTTCTTGCGGTTTTACTGTATGTACATGAATTTTGTTAAACACATTTAAATGCGCATTACAAAGAAGCCTCTGATAAAAATTAAAAATTTATTTGCAGTTTAATACAACCAAATTGTTTACAATTTTATACAAAGTTTTTTTGCAAATTTATTTACAAAGAGCTTCGCGAAAATTACAAATAAATTACATGGGGCATTTTGATTCAATTTATTTGTAACTTTTGACATTTTTTTGGTACAAAACCGCAAAAAAAGTTAAGAGAGTAATAATTCCATTCAGATTCTGTTAGGTGGCGCCAATTAAAAAACTTTTTTTAATATAATAAACACATTTAATGATTTTGTATTTAAATAGCTTGGCATGTTCGAAACACACCAAGGTAACGATAAAACGTGGAGCTTAGACTGCAAATTTTAATTTAATTTTAGTGTATAGTAATATTTAATATAACAGCAATTTAATTACACGTATTTTTATAATTATTTATCAAATTTTTCAATTTGGCACATTAGCTAAAACTTCCCAAGCATATGTACAGTAAATAATTGCATGAATTACAAATATTTTGTGCACTGTGTTTCCTTCAGCAGTCTCCGCCCAACATTATGTTATTACGCTCTGAACCCCAGGTAAATTAAGAGCTTGAAATTTCGTAGATTCAATACTACCAATTGTTCTGAAAAATTAGCAAATTTTACTAACTACTGAGCAGTTTCTAATAGCAAACACATTATTTTATTTGTTTGTAGAAAAAAAAAGTAAATTGATTTTTCGCACCATGTTCAAGTTGTTGTTCTAAAACTCGTAAAAATGGCTTTTGTAGATGTATCTTGTGAAAAAAATGAAATATGTTTCGGCGCTATTTTGTGTGTAAGGAAAATGTTTGTATAGATTTGTTAAAATTTCTGTTAAAACTAAAAGTGTTATGAAACTAAAAACTAAAGACGAATTCTATCAGGGTGAAAACAGCAGGGTAGTAAAGTAACCACTGATTTTTTAAGAAAATATCACGTGTATAAAAACACCTGACGCAACATAATAAGAATTGGTTACATCATCCCTGCCAATTTTTTTTATTAATTTTATTCTCGTGCGTTTATTCTTCTTTTCTTCTTAACGGCGAGCGGTTACGCCCTTAATTTCAGCCTAAAGGATTTTAACTATAGTGGCTACAATATTATTTGTGCACGGGCTTTAACCCCCTAATTTAAGAGTTTTTATTATTATGCTTCAATTGGGGGGTTAGAGTTTCTGCAACATTTTCTTCATACATAAAAAAGATTTCCAGGTTGGGTTTTGGATTCCACTAAATGATTTAGAAAAAAATCTATCATATAAAAGGCAATTGGATAGACGTAAGAATTTTTTATAATCTTTTAAATAGCATATTTAAATAAAGTTTAAGATAGCATTAATTTTTTCCATTCCCTTTGGGTTTAGCTGGTTTTAGTTGTTTTTTTTGGTTTTTTGTTTTTTTTTTTTTTTTTTTTTTTTTTTTTTTTTTTTTTTTTTTTTTTTTTTTTTTTTTTTTTTTTTTTTTTTTTTTTTTTTTTTTTTTTTTTTTTTTTTTTTTTTTTTTTTTTTTTTGTATCAAGAATATATAAAAAATGTATATCTTATATTACTATATTTATTTAAAACTTTTTTTTGTTTCTATATTTTTTTTTTCCGCGTATTTTTGTTATTTTGTGTCTCTCTTTTTTTGCTTTCCTTTTTTTGTTCTTGCAAAAATAGGTATTTTGTTATTTGTATATTTTTTTTTTTTTTATTTTATTTTTGTATTTTTTTTGTTTTTTTTTTTTTTTTTTTTTTTATTTTTTTTTTTTGTTTTCCCCGGGGGGTTTTCCCCGGGGGCTACCTCCTTTTTTGTCTGGCGCTCGGGCGGCCCGGGGGGAACCCCGGGGGATACAGTCCGGGGACACCCCGCGGGCGTAGCGCGGGGATAACCGGGGGTTTGGCAAACCGGAGGGTGCGTTTTTGGTTGGGGGGGAATCTCCTCTATATACTTATGACTATATATAGTAGATACCTTCGTAGTTAGTGGTAGTAGTTATATGATGATGCAGCATATAAAGATATACCGTAATATTTTATTATTATGAAGAGTGGTAGAAGCACAGGAGATTATTATTAAGTTTTTAAGAGTTGATTAATTATAATGCATTATACAAAATAATAATTTAAATTCTAGCAAAAGACGAAACAAAGTTTCGAAAAAAAAGCCTTATATTAAATGGAATAGTATAAAGCTACATAAGTCTAAAAACTAAATGCCAGAAAAGACTGAAACAAGTCTCTTTAAAACCTGTAAATTAATAACAGATTTTGTGAAATTTTTAGAAAAACAAAACCGAATAAAAACAATACGTGTAAAAGCTTTAGTTTGCGTTTTTTAACTAATAATAAAATTTAATTCATATAAATTTCTCTCAAAGTGAATTAAATTTTACATGAGTTAACCAGCTGTAAATACCATAGTATTAGTTGAGTTACACGTCGTCAAAACGATACAAAAAAAGTATAACGCAAGCGTCACAGTAACCATGAAAAATTTCTGTCAAAATAAGTTATCGCATTGCGCATTAAATTTTGTAATTTATCATTATTTTCGTATAAAGCAAAACATACCGCCATATTAACAGCTTTTTAAAATCAAATATCAAGTTCTAAGTCCGAAAAACATTGAAAAATTCAGATTTAATATAAGGCGACTTTTAATTTAACAAATACATTGACAGCTAATTTGTTTTATGTAATAAATAGAAACATTAAAGAAAAAGTCGCCTTATATTAAATCTGAATTTTTCAATGTTTTTCGGACTTAGAACTTGATATTTGATTTTAAAAAGCTGTTAATATGGCGGTATGTTTTGCTTTATACGAAAATAATGATAAATTACAAAATTTAATGCGCAATGCGATAACTTATTTTGACAGAAATTTTTCATGGTTACTGTGACGCTTGCGTTATACTTTTTTTGTATCGTTTTGACGACGTGTAACTCAACTAATACTATGGTATTTACAGCTGGTTAACTCATGTAAAATTTAATTCACTTTGAGAGAAATTTATATGAATTAAATTTTATTATTAGTTAAAAAACGCAAACTAAAGCTTTTACACGTATTGTTTTTATTCGGTTTTGTTTTTCTAAAAATTTCACAAAATCTGTTATTAATTTACAGGTTTTAAAGAGACTTGTTTCAGTCTTTTCTGGCATTTAGTTTTTAGACTTATGTAGCTTTATACTATTCCATTTAATATAAGGCTTTTTTTTCGAAACTTTGTTTCGTCTTTTGCTAGAATTTCCGCCTTTTAATGCATTGAATTCAATGTCATTTATTAAAGATATAAAACATTAAAAAATTTACTCATTTTAAAAAAACGTCATGGTCTTCTCATGATATGAATACAATTATTTTCATATCCAAAACTTCAATGTAATTTTAAGCAGTATACTATACAAAAATTAAGTCTGGGTAACTCCGTAAAATTGTATGGAACCTGAAAGAACCATATAAAATAGTGTGTTTTTTTTCTGTTTAAATTTTTTTAGTTAGACCTGATTTAATCACTTTTTTGGAAATTAGCTTTATTTGGAGTTTTGTTTTGTGCTTGATTTTTCTAGATTGATGGTTTATTTTTAAACAACAAAACCACACCATTGTAAATGGTTTTTCCAGGTTCCATACAATTTTACGAGGTTACCCAGACTAGTCTTTTCTCGCATTAAATTTTTGAAGTGATTGTAGCTTCATAGTAATCCATATAAAAAAGAGTTTTTTCTGTTTCGATTTTGATAAATTTCCGTCTATTGAAACATTGTACCCCGCAGCGCTCACACGTCACCCAAGATTTATTTCATTTTATTTTTTTTAAATATTTTTATTGTTGCCATATGGCTGCTAATTAGTGGTAAGAATATTTTTTCGCTCTTTCCGTTGAAAATTAATAATTTTTATAAAAAGGTAAGGAATCATAATTTAAACCAAAAAAATAACCACAAGAGAATGTGTATTACTGAATGAAGTTACTTAATATGTAATTCAGTAAGGAAAAAAAGTGTCACACAAGTACCCCAGTACCTAATGCGTAACTTAGAAAAAAACTGGTCGTTTTTCACATGAACAGAGGTTTAACTACGGGCAATAGAGCATATTCGAGAATGAAATTCAGGTGCGGGGGCAATTTAGCATCTACGTGCAAAAAATCAGCTCCAAATATTCACCACAGGAAAAAATTTTTGGGGGACCCCAAAAAAAAAAAAAAAAACAAAAAAAAGTTAAGCAAATTAAGCTTTTTAGTATGAAATTCAGGTATGTTTAGCAAAAGTTTTTAGGTTTTTAATATCAGAAAAATATGGGTAATATTTTAGTTATGTAAAATGTTTAGATTTTTAATTGGCTAAAAAACTATTAAAGGTTTTGTTGATTTCGATGACGCCATCAACAACGGTTAACCGCGCAGTGACTTAACCCATTTAATATAAGGGAAAGAGCGCTCCGCGCTCTTCCCTGATACAGTAGTTATTACTAATATTATTAATAATTGTTGTTTGTAAAGTGGTGTGTGATATATTTATTGCAAATGTGCTACTAGATATATAGGTTTTTGTAAAAAGATTTTTAAGTGTAGAAAAATTTTTTATCGTAAAAGAATTATGCAAGAAAAGAAAAGAATAAAACGTAAGTGTGTAACTCCAGTGTGTGCGCACGCACGCACGCACGCACGCACGCACGCATGCACACACGCGCGCACACGCACACACACACACACACACACACACACACACACACACACACACACACGCACACACACACACACACACACACACACACACACACACACACACACACACACAACGTCTATTTGCTTTTTGGTACCTTAGCATCAATTCTATGAAGTTTTGTTAATATCCGTATTCTTGTTAATAACTTGTTAACCGTAGAGAATTAATTTTTGGTGTATTACATTTTTTTCTTAGGGTGACCTGATACATTGATTAGTATTAATTAAATAGCAATAACAAATACACCATGATTTATAATAACTTGTTAACTGTAGAGAATTAATTTTTGGTGTATTACATTTTTTTCTTAGGGTGACCTGATATATTGATTAGTATTAATTAAATAGCAATAACAAATACACCATGATTTAGTATACTGCTCTTTTAAGTCCCATCTTTTCACAAAATATACAAAAATTAACCCATTTTAACCCATAAAAATTTTGCATTTACATTCCAAATTAAGTAATTTGATAAATATTTCTTTAAATAGGGGTTTTAATCTTTATTATAAAACCATTTTCATTACACCCTGGTCAAAATCCATTGTTTTAAGCTGAAGGAATCCGCTTGGCATCAAAGGACACCGCGCGCATAAAAGGACTCCTGCATTTATGTCTAATAACGCGCCCGCGCCTTTCTAATAACCCGCCTGCGCGGCATTCTTTCAGCCATATTTCCACCTTCATTTTGAAGCCCTGTTTTGCGGCTGCTCCTCCGACAACTTATCCCACGGAGCCAAACATATATAGCCAAACTTTACAACTTCAACAAAACAATTTTATATATGACGTGATCACGAATACTATATATGACATTTTAAAGCTAAAAAAATTCTAGGTGTAACCATTTCAAATTGTTTTGTTGTTAAATAGTCAATTTAAATCTGCAATTATCGATGTCAGTTAGATTTTATTTGTCTATAATTTTTGCATATTTTCAGAAAAAGCAGAAATTAAAAAAAATATGCGTTCTAACTCTTTTATTTAAAACACGTCATAACCGCTCAATTTTAATTGCTTTGCTTGCGTCTCCTATACAAACTTATGAGGTCAGCCAGATATAATTCAACCATAATATCATAACCAGATATCTATATAGTCAAACCTTCATTTTGTAAATAAAATCTACAAACGGCTTTTAATAAGTTTAAATAATACTCAAGAATAGGGATCGACCGGGGCCCCGGCACCGGCAAACACAATTTTCTCTACCCCGCCACGGCTCCGGCCCCGGAAATTTAGCTGTCGAATCAACCGGAGCAAACCGGGTTAAGGACTCCTAAGAATACTAATTTTAAAGCACTTTTTACAATTTTAGACAGTGACAAATATATATAATTTTATATAAAGAGCTAATGTAATCGGCAATCGCTATCAGGGAAGAGCGCGGAGCGCTCTTTTTCCTTATATTAAATGGGTTAAGTCACTGCGCGGTTAATTGTTGTTGATGGCGTCATCTAAAATCGATAAAAATAGCTCTTTAAATAGCTCTTTAGCCAATTAAAAATCTAAACATTTTGCATGACTGAATTATTAGTTATATTTTTCTGATACTAAAAACCTAAAAACTTTTACAAAACATATCTGAATTTTATACTAATAAGCTTAATTGGCTTAACATTTTTGACTTTCGTTTTTTTCTTTGTGATCCCCCAAAAAAATTTTTCCTGTGGTGAATATTTGAAGCTGATTTTTTGCACGCAGATGCTAAATCGTCGCCTCACCTGGAAATTAATTTTTGGTGTAATACAATTTTTTTCTCAGTGTGAACTAATACATCGATTAATACTAATTAAAACGCAAAATAAAGTACACCATGAATTATTATACTGCACCTTTAAAAAAAATTCTGCGTTTTTTATTGTTTTTTTTTAAACCGTTATAACCACAAAATTTTAATTGGTCTGCTCATATTAAAAATTTACAGGGTCAGTCACTTCTGTAAATCAAATTAAAGAAGTAACCTTATATATTATAGTACTAGCTGCTCAATGTCAAATTTTTATAATCAATCCGTTGCCGAGGTATAATGTTTTAACAGTATTAATATTGTTAATAGAAAACATATTTTTCGTTAACATTACAATGTGAAAAACTTTGCCGACATTCTTCATTCTTTATTTATGGTTGATAAATTGAAATTTTAAATTAAATATAAAAAAGTTAGGGTTCTAGCTACGCAGTATAATATATTAATAGTGCTCAATTATTAATACAAATTTAAAATTATGTTGTCAACAATTTAAATTTTGAACTTGTACACTGAAAAAAGTGGCTCCTAAAATTATTGCGCGATTTTTTACCTTTTGCAAAGAGCTCATGTTTATTTATCAGTAAACAACGGATGAATATCGGTTTTAAGATATAAACGTTTGAAAAAAGTCTATCAATCATAAGGAGAGCAGAAATATGAATTACAAAATTTATTCAAGTTCTCTAATTATAGTTGGCGCGGTTCCATGGGACTTAATCGCCGTGTGGCGCTCCCGTGCCACTAATAATTCATTTATATTCACAATCAATTCGGTTTTGGAATGATTTAAGCACCAATTTTTGTGAGCAAACCAGACAAAAATTTTATAGTAACTTACGTGGTTTTTGTAATCTACATGAATTATTTCATGAGAATGTATTTTATAATGTGTACTAGATCTTTATATTCAACAATTTTATTTTTTCTGCAGTAACCAATAATTATGATTAGGGCTGGTTGTGTGGGCTATTTTGTCAGTGGAATCCGGAATCCTACTGACAATATAGTTTTACAGTTGGTCTTGATCATTTTTGGTGGATTATTGCTGTGGTTTCTGTTTTTTTTTTTTTTGTTTTTTTAGTAGTTTTCTTTTATTTCAATGTTTATATAGGTAGATGCAAATTTCAGTGCTGTAACGTTTACAAGCTTTTGTGTCTTTCCTGTCTATGTATTTACATGACAAAATAAATTTATTTATTTATTTATTTATTATTTATTTAAATTAAAAGAAAAAGAAGATGAAAATTTATTAAAAAAATTACGTACGTTCTCTAATTATAGTTGGAGCAGTAGAGTGGGGCTAAACGCGGCACCTGCAAGGATTGCAATTAAATATTTGAAATAAAAATAATAATGAAAAGAAGAAGATAAACATGAAATAAAAAACTTACCCACGTTCTCCAATTGTAATTGGCGTGGTGCCGTGGGGACACATTGCTGTGTGGCGCACCGCACCACTTATGCTTGCAATTGTTTTTTTTTTTAAAAAGAATCAGCAAAAAAAGATAAACATGAATTATAAATTTTATTTTCTCCACGTTCTTTGATGGCTGGGTGGGCTTTGATGGTTGGCTGGCTGGGTGGCTAGAGGGGAAGGGGTGTAGTGACTTAAGTTCAGGGGGTCCGGACTCACCTTTTTGCAAGAAGTTTTTTGTTAACCCAGGGTGGCGGATAATTTGGCAACCGAGTGAGGAAAAACTGTGAGGCCGGTTTCCAAACATTGTTATTTTAAATTTAAATCATTTATATATTTATGACTTTTAGGATTAATTATAAATTTTATAAATAGAATATTATTAATTGATATTAAAAACATTCTTATAAAAACATTTGAACAAAAATAAGTTCTTAAAAATTTATTTAAGAACTTATTCCTCCAAAGAAGCTATTCCTCTAATACAATGTGTAGATGGTAATTTTGAAACTGAAGACTCTGAAAAAGCAAAAATTTTTGGTGAATATTTTAGTTCTGTTTTCACCAAAGATAATAATAATTTTCTATATTTTGAAATAAATCACAACCAAATACTTGAAAACATAAATTTTACTGTAAGAGGTGTTTTGAAATTTCTTAAAAAAACTGCCTAATAAATTGTCTCGTTCTCTTGATGGCATTCCTGCTCTTTTTTTAAAAAGGTTTCTCGTTCTCTTGATGGCATTCCTGCTATTTTTTTTTAAAAAGTTTTTCCTGAAAAGTTATTGCAGAACCCCTTTCTAAAATATTTTAAAAATCTTTTGATTCAGGTGATCTTTTGATTCGCACTAACTACACCAGTGTACAAAAAATGTTCAAAATGTCAAAAAGAAAACTATCGTCCAATCTCTCTTACATGTTTTTCTTGTAAAGTAATGGAACAGATTGTAAAAGCTAAGCTTTCTATCTTTTTTTTGTAAATATATTATCTCACCTTCAGCATGGTTTTAAAGATAAAAGGTCAACAGTTACACAACTTCTTGATGTTTACAATGATTGGACTTTGGCTTTTCAATTTAAAAAATCAGTTGATGTAGTTTACTTGGATTTTGCCAAAGCTTTTAATACTGTATCGCATCAAAAGCTTTTGTTTAAATTAAATAAATATGGAAATTCTGGTATACTTCTAAAATGGATAGATGCTTTTTTAAATATATGGATAGACGCTTTTTTATAATGGATAGATGCTTTTTTATAAAATGGATAGATGCTTTTTTATAGTAATAAACAATACTTTTTCACCTTCCTACCCAGTTACAAGTTCAGTATCACAGGGCTCAGTTTTGGGACCATTTTTTTTCTTATATATGTAAACGATATTGTCAATTGTGTCCAAAATTCAGAAATTAGACTTTTTGCAGATGATGCAAAGGTTTTTACTAGTTTTTTAGACTCAAATGACAATCAAACTAAATTTCAAGATGATCAAAATAGATTTGCCCAATGGGCCCAAGATTGGCAGCTCAATTTATTTGAAAATAAATGTGAAGTCCTCCATTTAAATATTTGTAAAAATGTACACAAAAACGAATTATTACTTAAATAATAAGAAGCTACCTAAAACTAATATGGTAAAAGACTTAAGTGTGTTCATCACTAGTGACTTAAAGTTTTCAAAACATTGTAAAAAAATAGTTAGTAAAGCTTTAAAAATAGTTAACTTAATTTTTAGATGTTTCAAGTCTCAATCCATTAAAAACTATCCTATTGCTTATAATAGTTTGTGCGTCCTACTGTTGAGTACGCAAGTGTTGTTTAGAACCCATATATGACTAAAAATAAATATATTGTTGAAAAAGTTCAACGGTTTTTTACCAAACGAGTTTTTAAAGTTTGTAACTTAAAAGATACTGGATATATAAAGAGACTAAATACACTTAATCCAGAAACTTTAGAGAAAAAAAGAGAAAAGATGGATATGTTTGAAACATTTAAAATTGTAAATCAACTGGTAAATTTAAACCCTGAGAAATACTTTGGTCTTAACCCAAATCCAACCAGAGGACATTAAAAAAACTCAAAAAACAGCACTTAAGATTTAATTGTAGAAAATACAGTTTTTTTAGTAGAGTTATAAGTAAATGGAATTATCTTAATAAAGATCAAGTCAGTTCCAAAACTCTGTACCAATTTAAAAAATCTTTGATAAATTAACTTATGAAAATTATAATGACTAAATAAAGAGCTTTATTTTTTAAAGCCTTTGGTCATTTTTTTCTAGTAAGTCTAAATCAGCCAGGTCTTCTCACAATTTTGTGATTTTTTTCTGTGTTTTTGTAACTCAACTGGGTTGCAGTCACATTTGTGTTTGTGTTTTTTTATTGTTTTCTTGATGTATTACTAAAAAAAATAAAATTTTATATCTTAAATCTTAAAAAAAGCTCTTCATTTAGTCATTTATTAATAATAAGTTACTTTACCATCTGAATGGATCATACTTTTAAAGATTTTTTAAAATTGTATACTGTTTCTGCACTAACTTGGTTTTTATCTAGAGAATTCCATTCTGGTACTACTCTATTAAAAAAGCTAAATTTTCCACAGTTAACTCTGCTATGTTGCAATTTATTTAAGTTTTATTGGATATCCTCTTGTTTGATTAGTGTTAAAAAAGTACTTATTAGGATTTAAATTTACAAGACTGTTTACTATTTTATATTTTTTAATCATATCTATTTTAGGTAGGAATCCCATATGCGTCCCAAAATTAGATTTGACCGACCCTAAATTAAAATACACTAAAAAAACATCTTTATATACCCTAAATCGTACCCGGAAACTTATTTTTTGTGGTTATTTTTGAGATTTGAGCTTTTCATTAAGCGTTATGAGCCGAAGCGTTATGAGCGTTATACCCAAAAATGACCTTTTTTTGAATGTATAATTTATGTTACTAAGGAAATTTTTTTATTAAGCCTTTAATCAAAATAATATTATTTTTTCGGATATTAGTTTATAACACCTCCAGTGAGATAAGGAAAATATTGCATTCACATATATGTATTAATTTAGGGCGGATATGACTATGGCGACTAGCGCTCATCAGCCGTTTTCAAGATATTAAAGAAAGAGTCTAGGAAGCTCCATACAAAATTGACTTTTTTTTCCTATTTTTACTTCTAGTTTTAAGCGTATTTGCGTTCATATTATGTGTTTTTTTGGTTATCAAATAAAAATATATACTTTTGTGCAGATTTTAATGTTTATAAAATCTAACAGTTTTTAATGTTTATAAAATTTAACTGTAAGGGATCGGACTGCGGTGAGGGGGCCGTAAAATAAACCTATCCAGTAAAAGGTATTAATCCATTTGTGAAGTAGTTCATAATATTCATGGACAGCCAATGTAAGGATGTAAGCCAATGTTTAACTAACAAAAAAACCGCAGTTATTAGATTCTAGGAAATTTGAAACGCCAGCACTTGATCGCCGAGCATTTGACCGCCAGCAGTGGCTGGCGGTCAAATGCTCGGCGATCAAGTGCTGGCGTTCAAATTTCCGGACACCAGTTATTAATGGTAACGGGACTTTAGAGCCGGAGCGAGAGGACTTTAGAGCCGAGGGTCTGTAGAGCCGCAGTGTGGGACTTTAGAGCCGTATTGGAGGGACTTTGGAGCCGTATCGTAACTTTTGTGTTCAGAAAATTTATAAAAAATTAAGGGACTTTAGAGCCGAACAAACTTTAGAGTTTGTCAAAGTTTGACAACTTTAGAGTTTGTCAACTTTTTGTCAAAGTTGGTTAAATAACGTCATTTCCATACAATATATCACTGAAATTAGCCAAATTTTAAGTTGTAAAAGTTTTTAAAGCTTTCGACAATACTTTTAAAAATTTTTGGTGTCCGGAAAGAATATTTTCGGCATAATATCTTCCGAAATAAATATATTTTTTTTATTTAAGCAGTAAACTAAAGGAATTTAAATAGTTTTAAGCTTTTTTTAGATTTTTATCTTGATTTGCAGGTTTCGCTTAGGCTTAGGAAAAATAATATTTTTTTGTTTGTTTTTTGTTTTTTTGTTTTTTTTTGCTTAAATTTTTATTGCAACATTTTCTAAAATAAAACATCTTTGATATTTATCATAACAAATGTTTCAATTTAAAAACCAAAAACCGTGAAGTTTAACCCTTAATCATGCCCTATATTCACATGAAAATTCTTTTATCAAACAAATCAAAGCACGAATTTAAACCATGTTTTTGCTCAAGATTACAAGTTTATCAATAATTGGAAGTTAATAATTTTCTTCTCCCGCCAAATCCTTATTCTTGTCATCTTCTGTATATACAATAGAAAACCCGAAGCATATTTATCCCGCATAATGATTACCGCATTGCATAATTAGCTCCATTTGTTATGTAAATGTTTTAATATTACTTGTATATTGTTTTACTATTGTTTGCAAACGCATTTTTCATTTCGGCTCTAAAGTCCCTGCTGCGTCTCTAAAGTCCCCAGTTCCGGCTCTAAAGTCCCTCGGCTCTAAAGTCCCCAAACCTTATTAATTATTAGCGTGCGAAACGCGCGCTCCGCGGGCGCGAATTTTTGGCGGGCGAAATCGCACCACACCACATGCATTCCTAAGCCTAAACAAAGCCTTAAAAACAACCTAAACTTTTTTCGCGCAGCTATTGGTTAAAGTTTAAGTTGTTTTTAAGGCTTTGCTTAGGCTTAGGAATACATGTGGTGTGGTGCGATTTATAAAAAATTCGCGCGCGAAAAATTCGCGCGCGCGGAGCGCGCGTTTCGCGGGTGACGTGCAAAAACCCTATAAAAGTAGTGTAAAATCCCCATGGCCGAATTCCCCATAAAGTAGTGCAAATTCCACATAAAGTAGTACAAATTCCCCATAAGAATCAAAAATGCGTTTGCAAACTAAAATGTGTTTAAAAAACTAAGTTTTAATTATAAAAGCATTAAAAATGTTTTAATTTTTTCCTAAGCTTAAGCAAAGCCCTAAAATCAAGCTAACTTTATCATGATAAAGTTTTGTTGTATTTTCCAAGTGTTAAAATTTTAAGGAAATACAGCAAACGCATTATTTTTATGGGGAATTTACACCACTTTATGGGGAATTTGCACTGTTTCATGGGGAATTTACACTACCTTAACGGGATTTTGTAAAGTTTATGGGGATTTTGGCCTATGGGGAATTTGTCCATGGGGATTTTATACGGACCCGTTTCGCGCGCTCATTATTAGTAACTGCCAACAAAACCCAGGGTTCTAGAGGGGTCGACCCGGGGTAGAAGATTTTGAAACCAAGAGCGGGCTCAGGTGGGGTCCAATTTCCAAAACAAAATACTTTTAAACCATTAAATGTTTAAATAGTTTTTTATAAGATAATACTACATTTTATTGAATAAAAAGCGATATTCAGGTGTAAGAAAGGTGTAAAAACATGAATTTGTGTTAAAATTTCACGTTTTTTGGAAAAAAAAATTAGTATAAAAAAGTACTTAAATTTTCTCTAAAGGGGAAGGAGGGGGGTCAGATTTCAAAATCTGGAGGGGGGTCAGGGATAAAAAATTCGAAAATTTTAGGGGAAGGGGAGGGGGCCCCTGGATTATTTTCTAGGAGATGGCTCAAAATTTTGCGGCTAGGGAGGGTGGACCCCACCCTAACCCCCCTTGTTTATCTATGAACATAATAAGAAATTTTAGAACATCTTTTACTGTAAAATTTGCAACAAGATGAATTAGAAATTATGTTGTAACATTACTAAAATTTTAAAAAAAAACTTGAAAAGTCAAGAAGTCTAAAAAAAGAGAAGTCTAAAAATTTAATGGTCACATAGACCACTAAAACATTGACAACAAAATTTTTTTGGTTTTATTTAAGGTTAATTTAACGTTATTTTTTTAAGCCTTCTTGAAATACAAAATTTAAATATTAAATTGTATCATGACATAGTTTTATATAATAGTGGTAGTTTGCTTTTTTTAATTGCCAATTTTTTTACAACTATAATGATTGAACACAAATTCAGCCGGTTGCCATACAAAATTGGTAGGCAGTAAAACAAAAAATTTAATGGTCACATAGACCACTAAAACATTGACAACAAAATTTTTTTGGTTTTATTTAAGGTTAATTTAACGTTATTTTTTTAAGCCTTCTTGAAATACAAAATTTAAATATTAAATTGTATCATGACATAGTTTTATATAATAGTGGTAGTTTGCTTTTTTTAATTGCCAATTTTTTTACAACTATAATGATTGAACACAAATTCAGCCGGTTGCCATACAAAATTGGTAGGCAGTAAAACAATCTAAACATAGGTGTTTTTTTGAGGGGGAGGGGACAGAGAAGTCCACCACCCCCCCTAGAGCCAAAATTTAGGACTCCCCTGGAAAAAATCCAGGGCTCCCCCTCCCCCAAAGCTCGAGAACGCTCTGGCCTGACCCTCTAGCGAAGCTGGGATGACCCCCTCCCATACATGGGCACAAGGGGGGGGGTTTGGGGGTTAACCATACATGGGCACGGGGGAGGGGTTGGGGGGTTAACCCCCTCCAAATTCTGAGAAGGGGGGTTTAACCCCCCCACTCAGAAGTGGGGGGGAGAAAAAGTTAACCCCCCCCCAATTTTGGAAAAATGAAGAACGCCCCCCAGCGGGTTCAAGGGGCGGAGCCCCTTGTCAGGGGGGTCCGGGGGGCAGAATGCCCCCCAGGAGAGAAAATTTCTAATTTAAGGCGCTAAAATACACTTCAAATTTTAATTCCAGATGATACTTATTACAAAATTTAAGGTTTCTTATACCTACACATTTAAAACATGTGTTTAAAACGTTAATTAAAGGATAATAGTGTTTATAGTAGTTTTATTAAACTGTATACCTTAAATACTGAACGGGATAATGGATTTGTAATCGAGAAACTAAGATAAATTTTCAATTAATAATTAACTCTCCATTAATAATTAACTCAATTAATAATTAAAATTATATTTTTTTGTCCTTTTATAACACTTAAAAAATTTTCTCTGGGTGGCGAATTTGGGGGGGGGGTGTCCCCGGGTCCCCCACATTTAGGGGGGGGGGTGTCAGCAAAATCCAAATTTTGGGGGGTATAACCCCCCACCAACCCCCCCTCCTGCCCACCCATGCCTAGGACCCCCTAGATTTTGAAATGTCATTTACCGGGGATAAACACCCCCCTAGCTTTTTGACTGTGTTCATTTATAAAGGGGAGGGAAAAGGGGAGAAAGAAAAAAAAAGTTAAAAAAAAACAGACAAAAAAGCGAAATTTAAAATAAAAAGATCTAAAACAGCTTAAAATGCATTAAAATAGGCTAAAAACTGCAAAAATTTAGCAAACATGGTGTCATAATAGATCAAAAATAATGACATAATTTTTGGGTACTTTTTGATTTTGAAGTGGGGTGGGGCACAGCACAGCCACTAATATTACTTAGGGCATTTCCAGACCATGCACAGATCTGTGTTTATATATGTAAAAATTACTTAATGTTAATAGTTATGAAGTTTTTTTCTCACGCATTGCTTTGCTTAGTGGACATTCTTAATTTACACCTTGTTTTTTAGCAATTTAATTTATTCTCGCGCGTGTCTGTATGTAAAACTTTTATGTAATTTTTTTATTGTTTTTAGAGTTATTTTATTCTAAAGACAATGTAATGCAATTGTTAACACCTGAAAGTAAAAACATGTCCAGGTTTGGAAATATTTTTGAGTGCTTGAACTATTTTACCTCAGAAAAAGAAGAAGAATTAAAAGAATATGAGCAAAAATCAGCTACAACACCATCTTTTTCAGGGCTAAAAACAAAGCCAATTGTTTCCTCTGTCCTACATAAACCTACAGATAATAAAATTCAGTTGAATACACTTCAGATGGAAGAAATATCTGCTGAAGATATACTGTTGGTTTCATCTGAATTGTCTTCTATTCCAATTCCTGATATTCAAGAAGAAATTAATTCACAAAGTAAAATTATTCCCACGTGTAATGATGCTTTTCTTTTCAAAAAAGAAGACTGTGCTGCTATCAAATCAGAGTGTTTTGATGAAAACAAAATTAAAACAGAGAAAGTGTTTGACAACAACTCTGAGCAGTTGTTGGAAACAAACAGCTGTCACAAAACCACTAATTCAACTGCCAAAAAAGAACTAATAGAACTACCTAAAGAGGAGGCCTTTGATGAAAAAAATCAGCTTACTTCTGCAAACAAATGTTTAACCGACTCTAAATTGGAGGTAGTGGCTCAACCTAAGATAATCAGATCCCGCAGAAATAGTCGACTTTCCTCTTCCAATCCTCCAACAGCTAACGATTTGTGCCACAGAAAATCCAGCAACTCTAGGTCTCACGCAACAATGATGAAAGAAAAGTCTATTTCTGAGGACGTGACCGCGGACCGAAAGACCAAGAACCGAAATGTATCCCGCCGGTACGGAGCGCCCAAGCCAACGGTCATCAATCGTAAGGACGATCCCTACAGCGCCACCCCTGTAATTAATGATACAGCCCCTTTTTCCAGTCGCAAATTGGATGATCTACTGGAAGAGAGCAAAATCAACGGCGCCTTTGTGAACTGTTTTGACCCGGCTGCCGCTTTGGTCAAACCAGCCGCCCGTCAACTGTCCAAGTTTCTCCAGGTGCTGTCCATGTGGCAAGCAGAAGACGCCGTGATCAACCTGATCCGGGTCAAAAAGGACCTGAAGCATTTTGAACCCCAACAGAAGCCCAGTCAGATCTTGCAGCTAAACAGCTGCGGACCATTGCCCCTGGAGGCAGCCTCCTCTTCCTTATCGCGCCTGTCTGGCTCTGATGAGGATGCCCCAGATCCACTGTCGCCTGATAAGAGTGATGGGAAGCAAAATCAAATGATATTCAGATCAGATAGATTAGATTCAGGGATGGAAAAAGTTGACAGGTCAGGCTCTTCAGGATCTGGGAGCACAAACGCATCGACTTCACGCGGCACTTCCTTGCTGGAACAGGGATTGGCGCTGGCTGAAAACGAAGACCAGCTGGAAGTCCAGGTATATTACTGTTTCTGTTTACTGTATAATATATTCAGTGGTCTAGACAGGATTTCATTTTGGAGGGGAGCTCTGGTAGGGATAGAAAAATTGCCGCAGAAGCGGCGTCGCTTGCGCCGCATGGCGGCGCCAGCCTACGCAAAGCGCCGGCCGGGGGGTCTGGTGGGGGGGGGTGTCCCCCCAGCCGCCAAAGGTGAAATTTTTTTAAAAATATGTAGGGTAACTGACTTAATTTTGGCCACCTTTTTTATTTTTTTGAATAAGTTTTTATTGGCTTTTCCAATCAAGCCAAAATTTGGCCTAAAAATCAAACAATAGCTATATTTGTTATTCCAGTGCAAAATTTGAATACTTCTGTTACACTTAAAAATCAGTGAAGGTTTAAACTTTTTTTTAAAGTGGCCGAAGTTAAGGCGCGTGCCATTTATTTCGGCCACCTACAAAAAACTGGCCATAACTATTGCTTAAACGAACAATGAAAATTTCTAAAGGTTGCAAATTTACCCTTAGGTATTGTTCTTGGTACATATAACTTATTTTTTCCCGTTTGCGAACTTTAATAGTTATTAGCAAGACTTTAAATAATTATGTCAAAACCTTAAAAAAACAAGTTTTGATAACTTGTATTTTTTGTTCAAATTTTATTTTTGGCCTAAAAAACGTCAAAACAAAGTCAAACGAGGAAAAAAATTCTTTATAAATACAGTAGTACAATGATATTTAAAAACAGCAAAAAACGGCAGGTTCTTTCACCTAAATTTTAAGGTGGCCGAAATTAACGGAATCTTAAAATGCGCAGTTAGTTAAACGCATTGCAAAATAATTTTGAAGAAATTATCAAAACATGAAAATTAACAAATTTGAGCCTTAAATAGAAGATATTTTAAGGTTATATATTACTTCGTTCTAAATTTGATGCAGTTTAAACACGAAGCAAAAATTAAGAAAATTATAAAAAATTCACTTTTTGTGTGAAAATGTTGATAATGTAGAATAATAAAAATAAAAAAATTTTGTAAAAACACTTTATTCAACATTAATACAGTTACTTTTGTGCTAGTTTTTTTGTGTTTTAAAAATAATCCAATTTTCTAACACCCTAAATTGGTGGCCGAAATTAAGGCGTGGCCGAAATTCAGTCAGTTACCCTACTAAAAACTGCTTAAGAATCGTTCCATGGTGATCGCGTAAACATACATTTCAATTTTGTGTTTTTACCTAATTTCTATGCAATTTGAAGACTGAAGAGAGGCGGACTACTCAGGGACGTAGCCAGAGTTTCATTTTGGGGGGCGGGCGGATTGTAGTACCGTACAAAAAAATTTCGGGGGGGGGGGCGGAGGGGTGGGCCCCCCCCCCCCCCCCCCTTAATTTTTGAAAACGTTAAAAAAGCAGGGATAAACGTAGATAAAGCTGTATAATACACTGTTTTTGGCCTAATAACCTATTATCTAATGTTTTTAGCGGTAAAAACATGTTTTCTTAGTTATGGTTTACTTAGTTAGTTTTGGGGCCCCCAAAATTTCGAGGCCAGGGGGGTGGACCCCCCCCCGCCCCCCCCCCCCTTTCTCACCTATGGTGGGGTCCACCCCCCCCCCTGGCCTCGAAATTTTGCCCCCCCCCCCTAGACGAAAATCTAGGGGGGGCCCCTCCCCCCCCGAATTTCCGATTTTTTCACCCCTCACCCCCCTCTAGATTTTGAAATCTGACCTCCCTCCCCCCTCGGGAAAATTTTAGGTACCTTTTTTATACTAAATTTTCTTCCAAAAACGTGAATTTTCATCACATATTCATGCTTTTACACCCTTTTTATACATGAATGAATATGGCTTTTTATTCAATAAAATGTAGTATTATCCTATAAAAAGAACAATTATTAAAGTTATTATGGTTTAAAACTGTTTTGCTTTGGACACCGGACCCCACCTGACCCCCCTCTAGATTTCAAAATTTCGCACCCCGGGTCGACCCCCCCCCTAAAAAGCTAGGGGGGGGTCCGGACCCCCCTGGGACCCCCCTCCTAGAATTCAAAATTCGATTTACCCCGGGTAACCAACCCCCCCTAGCTTCCCCGACCTTGCTCACCTATGATTAGCATCAGGCAACATAAATAACGATAGATATGTATATACTATAGAAAGGGACCGCTAGGCAACATAAATAACGAGAGATATGTATATACTATAGAAAGGGACCGCTAAGCGAAGCGAAGCGAAAATTTTCAGTTTTGGGGGTCCATTGGGAAGCAAATTGTTCATGGTGGGGGAAGTTTGTGTGAGTGATTGCCTTAATTGGCGCACAAAAATTTTTAATTCTAGGAGAAAGCTGTTCACGGGGGTCCGGACCCCCCCCCCCTAGCTTTTTAGGGGGGGGTCGACCCAGGGTGCGAAATTTTGAAATCTAGGTGTCAGGTGGTGTCCTGTGTCCAAGGCAAAACAGTTTTAAACCATAATAACTTTAATAATTGTTCTTTTTATAGGATAATACTACATTTTATTGAATAAAAAGCCATATTCATTCATGTATAAAAAGGGTGTAAAAGCATGAATATGTGATGAAAATTCACGTTTTTGGAAAAAAATTTAGTATAAAAAAGGTACCTAAAATTTTCCCGAGAGGGAAGGGGGCTCAGATTCCAAAGTCTAGAGGGGGGTCAGGAGGGGAAAAGTTTGGGAATTGGGGAGGGGGAGGCCCCCACCTAGATTTTTAGGGGCAAAATTTCGAGGCTAGGGGGGTGGACCCCACCATAGGTGAGAAAGGGGGGGGGCAGGGTGGGGTCCACCCCCCTGGCCTCGGAATTTTGGGGGCCCCAAAACTAACTAAGAAAACCATAACTAAGAAAACATGTTTTTACCGCTAAAAACATTAGATAATAGGTTATTAGGCCAAAAACAGTGTATTATACAGCTTTATCTACGTTTATCCCTGCTTTTTTAACGTTTTCAAAAATTAAGGGTTCGGGGGGGGGGGGGCGCCCCCACCCCCCAAATTTTTTTGTACGGTAAAATGACAATCCGCCCGCCCCCCAAAATGAAAACTTTATGTCCCTGAGTAGTCTGCCTCTCTTCAGTCTTCAAATTGCATAGAAATTAGGTAAAAACACAAAATTGAAATGTATGTTTACGCGATCACCATGGAACGATTCTTAAGCAGTTTTTAGTAGGGTAACTGACTGAATTTCGGCCACGCCTTAATTTCGGCCACCAATTTAGGGTATTAGAAAATTGGTTTATTTTTAAAACACAAAATAAATAGCACAAAAGTAACTGACCTATATGTTTAATGAAGTGTTTTTGTAAATTTTTTTATTCTTCTAAACTCTACATTATCAACATTTTCACACAAAAAGTGAATTTTTTATAATTTTCTTAATTTTTGCTTCGTGTTTAAACTGCATCAAATTTAGAACGAAGTAATATATAACCTTAAAATATCTTCTATTTAAGGCTCAAATTTGTTAATTTTCATGTTTTGATAATTTCTTCAAAATTATTTTGAAATGCGTTTAACTAACTGCGCATTTTAAGATTCCGTTAATTTCGGCCACCTTAAATCTAGGCGGTAAGTACTTGCTTCTTTTTGCTGTTTTTAAATATCATTGTACTACTGTATTTATAAAGAATTTTTTTCCTCGTTTGACTTTGTTTTGACGTTTTTTAGGCCAAAATAAAATTTGATCAAAAAATACAATGTTTTCAAATCTTGTTTTTTTAAGGTTTTGACATAATTATTTAAAGTCGTGCTAATAACTATTAAAGTTCGCAAACGGGAAAAAATAAGTTATATGTACCAAGAACAATACCTAAGGGTAAATTTGCAACCTTTAGAAATTTTCATTGTTCGTTTAAGCAATAGTTATGGCCAGTTTTTTGTAGGTGGCCGAAAATAAATGGGCACGCGCCTTAACTTCGGCCACTTTAAAAAAAAGTTTAAACCTTCACTGATTTTTAAGTGTAACAGAAGTATTTAAATTTTGCACTGGAATAACAAATATAGCTATTGTTTGATTTTTAGGCCAAATTTTGGCTTTATTGGAAAAGCCAATAAAAACTTATTCAAAAAAATAAAAAAGGTGGCCGAAAGTCTAGTCAGTTACCTTTTATATTTTTAAAAAATTTCACCTTTGGCGGCTGGGGACACCCCCCCCCCACCAGACCCCCCGGCCGGCACTTTGCGTAGGCTGGCGCCGCCATGCGTCGCAAGCGACGCCGCTTCTGCGGCAATTTTTCTATCCCTACCAGAGCTCCCCTCCAAAAATGAAATCCTGTCTAGACCACTGAGCACACTCAGACAGCAGAGCGAGCATACCGGGACTTCCAGCTGGTCTTCGTTTTCAGCCAGCGCCAATCCCTGTTCCAGCAAGGAAGTGCCGCGTGAAGTCGATGCGTTTGATGCTTTCGCAGATCCTGAAGAGCCTGACCTGTCAACTTTTTCCATCCCTGAATCTAATCTATCTGATCTGAATATCATTTGATTTTGCTTCCCATCACTCTTATCAGGCGACAGTGTATCTGGGGGGCACCCCACGATCGAAGCCAGACAGGCGCGATAAGGAAGAGGAGGCTGCCTCCAGGGACGCCCCGGTCCCCAGCCGTTCAGCTGCAAGATCTGACTGGGCTTCTGTTGGGGTTCAAAATGCTTCAGGTCCTTTTTGACCCGGATCAGGTTGATCATGGTGTTTTCTGCGCCCTGCCACATGGACAGCACCTGGAGAAACTTGGACAGTTGACGGGCGGCTGGTTTGACCGAAAGCGGCAGCCGGGTCAAAACAGTTCACAAAGGCGCCGTTGATTTTGCTCTCTTCCAGAACGTATCCATCCAATTTCCGACAGGAAAAAGGGGCTGTATCATTAATTACAGGGGTGGCGCTGTAGGGATCGTCCTTACGATCGATGACCGTTGGCTTGGGCGCTCCGTACCGGCGGGATACATTTCGGTTCTTGGTCTTTTGTTCTCGTGCTGGATGTCCTCAGAAATAGACTTTTCTTTCATCATTGTTGCGTGAGACCTAGAGTTGTTTTATTTTCTGTGGCACAAATCGTTAGCTGTTGGAGGATTGGAAGAGGAAAGTCTATGATATTTCTGTGGTATCTGATTATCTTAGGTTGAGCCACTACCTCCAATTTAGAGTCGGTTAAACATTTGTTTGCAGAAGTAAGCTGATTTTTTTATTTTTTTTTTTTTTTTTTTTTTTTTTTTTTTTTTTTTTAATAAAAAAAAAAAAAAAAAAAAAAAAAAAAAAAAAAAAAAAAAAAAAAAAAAAAAAAAAAAAAAAAAAAAAAAAAAAAAAAAAAAAAAAAAAAAAAAAAAAAAAAAAAAAAAAAAAAAAAAAAATATATAAAAAAAAAAAAAAAAAAAAAAAAAAAAAAAAAAAAAAAAAAAAAAAAAAAAAAAAAAAAAAAAAAAAAAAAAAAAAAAAAAAAAAAAAAAAAAAAAAAAAAAAAAAAAAAAAAAAAAAAAATAAAAAAAAAAAAAAAAAAAAAAAAAAAAAAAAAAAAAAAAAAAAAAAAAAAAAAAAAAAAAAAAAAAAAAAAAAAAAAAAAACCAAAAACAAAAAAAAAAAAAAAGCTTGGATATCCTTTTAATTCTTCTTCTTTTTCTGAGGTAAAATAGTTCAAGCACTCAAAAATATTTTCCAAACCTGGACATGTTTTTACTTTCAGGTGTTAACAATTGCATTACATTGTCTTAAGAATAAAATAACTCTAAAAACAATAAAAAATTAACATAAAAGTTTTACATACAGACACGCGCGAGAATAAATTAAATTGCTAAAAAACAAAGTGTAAATTAAAGAATGTCCATGAGACAAAGCAATGCGTGAGAAAAAAACTTCATAACTATTAACATTAAGTAATTTTTACATATACAAACACAGATCTGTGCATGGTCTGGAAATGCCCTAAGTAATATTAGTGGCTGTGCTGTGCCCCACCCCACTTTAGTATCAAAAAGTACCCAAAAATTATGTCATTATTTTTGATCTATTACTTAAACTATGTCTTGCTAAATTTTTGCAGTTTTTAGCCTATTTTAATGCATTTTAAGCTGTTTTAGATCTTTTTATTTTAACTTTCGCTTTTTTGTCTGTTTTTTTTTAACTTTTTTTTTTCTTTTCTCCCCTTTTCCCTCCCCTTTATAAATGAACACAGTCAAAAAGCTAGGCGGTGTCTATCCCCTGGTAAATGACATTTCAAAATTTAGGGGGTCCTAGGCATGGGTGGGCAGGAGGGGGGGTTGGTGGGGGGTTATACCCCCCAAAATTTGGTTTTTGCTGACACCCCCCCCCCCTAAATTTGGGGTACCCGGGGACACCCCCCCCCCAAATTCGCCTCCCAGAGAAAATTTTTTAAGTGTTATAAAAGGACAAAAAAATATAATTTTAATTATTAATTGAGTTAATTATTAATGGAGAGTTAATTATTAATTGAAAATTTATCTTAGTTTCCTCATTACAAATCCATTATCCCGTTCAGTATTTAAGGTATACAGTTTAATAAAACTACTATAAACACTATTATCCTTTAGATTAATTAAACTATTCTAAACACATGTTTTAAATGTGTAGGTATAAGAAACCTTAAATTTTGTAATAAGTATCATCTGGAATTAAAATTTGAAGTGTATTTTAGCGCCTTAAATTAGAAATTTTCTCTTTGGCTGCATTCTGCCCTCCCGGCACCCCCGACAAGGGGCTCCGCCCCTTAACCCGCTGGGGGGCGTTCTTCATTTTCCCAAAATTGGGGGGGCCCCAACTTCTTCTCCCCCCCACTTCTGAGCGGGGGGGTTAACCCCCCTTCTCAGAATTTGGAGGGGGTTAACCCCCCAACCTCCTCCCGTGCCCATGTATGGTTAACCCCCAAACCCCCCCCCCCTTGTGCCCATGTACGGGCAGGGGTTATCCCAGCTTTGCTAGAGGGCCAGGCCAGAGCGTTCTCGAGCTTTGGGGGAGGGGGAGGCCTGGATTTTTTCCAGGGGAGCCCTAAATTTTGGCTTGAGGGGGGGTGGTGGACATCTCTGTCCCCTCCCCTCAAAAAAACACCTATGTTTAGATTGTTTTACTGCCTACCAATTTTGTATGGCAACCGGCTGAATTTGTGTTCAATCATTATAGTTGTAAAAAAATTGGCAATTAAAAAAAGCAAACTACAACTATTATATAAAACTATGTCATGA
>JASAMX010001306.1:0-17068 GCA_030248175.1 Microlaimidae sp. YZB2_3 | reverse complement strand
CCCCCCCCCCAATTTGGGGTTTAACCCCCCACTCCGGACCAACTTGCCAATGTATGCCCCTGACCCCCCTAAATTTGAAATCTCACACCCGGGGTAGACCCTCTTAAAAAGCCAGGGGGTCCAGATTCCCCCCCCCCACTAAAAAATTTTGGCCTTTCACCTGGGGGTCGGTCAACCCCCCTTAGTGGACCCAACTAAAAACACCTATCCTTAGGCTTGGAAAAACTTTATATGTTATTTATCTTTCAAACAAGGTAATGTTGCTTTGAGAATTGCCAAAACAACATTGCCTTGTTTAAATTTTTTATTTAAATTTTCTTAAATTGCATTCTTGTTCTGAGTTTCTTCTTCTGAGTTTTATTGTTTTGGGGAGTTTATACTACTTTGGTGGCGAGTTTTAACATCTGCTTTAACGCAACACATACTATGATCATAGGTCACCGAAGGGGGGGGTGTAGGGGGGGTCACCCCCCCCTACGGCCTCTGAAACCTATCCCCCCCCTAAGGCCCATTTTTGACCCCCTCCCCCCCCCATCGACCCCTTGAACCCCTGACCCCCCCCCCCTAAGGCCCATTTTTGACCACCCCCCCTAACTAGACAATCCCAAAAAATGCTTAAAAAATGGTCAAATTTCGTCAAAAAATTGTCAATTTTGGTCAAAAAAATGGTACCCGGGGTGTGAGGGCCCCCCCCCCCCTGCTTTTTTTAAAAAAAAAACACCCCGGGGTTTCACCCCCCCCGGGTGTTAAAAAACCACCACCCCCGGGGGTGTGGACCCCCCCCCCCCTGAGCCGTCGAAGGTCGGTGACCTATGATGATGATAAAATTTTTGGTGGTCAAATGCTCAGCAATCAAGTGCTTGGCGACCAAATGCTGGCAAGTAAATGCTTGGCTATCAGGTGCTGGCGTTCAAATTTCTTAAAATCCTTTTTGAGAATGCCCTTCAAAATCGCCATCTCTTGATATTGATGAAATTTTAATACTTTTTCCCCTTCATACCCAGTTACAAGTTCAGTACCACAGGGTTCAGTTTTGGGACCGTTTCTCTTTCTTGTTTATGTAAATGATATTGTCAATTGTGTCCAAAATTCAGAAATTAGACTTTTTGCAGATGATGCAAAGGTTTATACTAGTTTTTCAGACTCAAATGATAATCAAATTAAATTACAAGATGATCTAAATAGAATTGCCCAATGGGCCCAAGATTGGCAGCTCAATCTATCTGAAAATAAATGTGAAGTACTACATTTAAATATTTGTAAAAATGTGCACAAAACGGATTATTACTTAAATAATAAGAAGCTACCTAAAACTAATATGGTAAAAGACTTAGGTGTGTTCATCACTAGTGACTTAAAGTTTTCAACACACTGTAAAAAAATAGCTAGCAAAGCTTTAAAAACAGTTAACTTAATTTTTAGATGTTTCAAATCCCAATCCATTAAAAACTATCTTATTGCTTATAAAAGTTTTGTGCGTCCTACTGTTGAGTACGCAAGTGTTGTTTGGAACCCATATATGACTAAAGATAAATATATTATAGAAAAAGTCCAACGCTATTTTACCAAACGAGTTTTTAAATCTTGTAACTTAAAAGATACTGGATACATAAATAGACTAAGTACACTTAATCTGGAAACTTTAGAGAAAAGAAGAGAAAAGATGGATATGTTTGAAACATATAAAATCTTAAATCAACTGGTAAATTTAAACCCTGAGAAATATTTTGTTCTTAACCCAAATTCAACCAGAGGACATTCAAAAAACTCAAAAAACAGCACTCAAGAGTCAATTGTAGAAAATACAGTTTTTTTAGTAGAGTTATAAGTAAATGGAATTATCTAAATGAAGATCAAGTTAGTTCCAAAACTCTATGCCAATTTAAAAAATCTTTGATGAATTAACTCATGGAAATTATAATGACTAAATAAAGAGCTTTATTTTCTAAAGCCTTTAGTCATTTTTTTTCTAGTAAGTCAAAATCAGCCAGGTCTTCTTGCAACTTTGTGTGTTTTTCTTCTTGTTTTTGTAACTCAACTGGGTTGCAATCACATTTGTGTTTGTGTTTTTCTTAATGTATTACTAGAAAATAAAATCTTGAATCTTGAATCTTAAAAAATATTGATGTGATAGCAAAAGTCAGCGCTTAAAAGTGATTCAAGAACACACACTGTGGATGGAGGATCAAAACAAAAAGCTGAATTGAAGCGGGATAACTCCACCTAAGCTATTGTTGCTGGTGTCCAGAAATTTTATTGCCAGCACTTGATTGTCAAGCATTTGACCGCCAGCATTTGATTGCCGCGCAATTGATCACCAAGCATTAGACCACCGAGTATTTGATCGCTGCAGGATATTGCATACAAATGCTATGCAAATTTCTTGTTTTCCTTTACCTTCAATGAATCAACACGGCACCACAACTGAGTATAAACTTGCAAAAACTATTGTGAACTCCTTGCAATTATGTTAATGGGTGTGCATCATTTTTATTGTAAAATTTTGCTTGTGACAAAAAAAAATATTTTCAAGAACACATTGTTAATTTAGAACCTATTATAATAAAGTTTAGTTTGCTTTTAAGGTTTTGCTTGGGCTTAGAAAAAACTAAAGTTTTAGTCTTTATTAAAGAACAAACCCTTCATAAATATAAATTTAGACCTGTACACTCCCCCCCTTCCCTGAGGGTTTTATTGGGGGGAGAGGCAGTTCCAAAACAGGAGGGCATAGATGGGGGCCAACTTTTTTTAAGGGGGGTAATAAAAAACAACCACCTCACCACTATCAACAACAAAGCATCCAATCCCAATACTATTCTCAAAGCTTTAGCTGGGACCAGCTGGGGACAACAAAAAGAAACAATAGTAGCCTCATACAAAGCTATAGGGCAACCCATCCTCAACTATGGAACATCAATATGGTCAGCAAACCTCTTCAAATTTCATTATCAGAAACTCCAATCAACACAAAACTCAGCTCTTATAGGGCCCGACCAGATATTCGGTCCGGTCCAGCTGAGGCCGGATATCCAGCCATTTTCAGTCCAGTCTGGGCCGGACTTTTTTATTTTGCTGGACTTTTTGCCAGACTTTTTCTTTTTTTGAATGGTTTTAAATATTATTTGTTATAAATATATTTTATCTTATTTTAAATTCTTTTTTATATTTTATTACAGTTTTGTTGATTTTATTAATTGTTTTGGTGATTATAAGCTTAAATCTCCTGTTTTTATGCTTTTAACTTTTATTTAAGATCCTCACTTATGCTTTTTATCACAACCTGGCGACTCTTTGTATCACAAATATCACACATGTATGTATTCTGTCTTTCAGAATCTTTAGATGCTTCCTACTTACTTGACTTATTCAGTTTGGATGACAGTTTGTTTCATTAAATATGTCACTAGTACTTACTATAATGTATCTAACTAGGTATTCTTTTATTCTTTTCTTATATTCTTTTTTACTCTTATCCTCTCGGAGTAACCTATAATACTCCCCTTCCCATCAATATGCAAATTTGTTTTTCCTGGCTTTGCTTTATGATAATTAGTGTTTATAATCTGTGTTTCATTATTCTTGCTGTGCTAATCTATTTCTTCATTGTGTTGGCGCTTTTATGGTTTTTGTCTTTAAAGGTTGTTAAATTTAAATACATACATAAATTTTAATAGTAGTTAAAGGCAACAAAGAAAGATGAGTGTAATGGGAAGGGAATGGTTTGGAAACATTTCAGGGTAAAGCCTGAAGATGAGACAAAGGCCATTTGTCAATTGTGTCTGCCAAGTCCACAGAATAAAAAATGGGAATGATCCAAAATCTTATAGTACCAGTCCATTATGGCGTCATCTTCAAACCTCCCTTCCCAGGAAATACAAGAGTCTGCAAGAATTGAAGAAATTGAAGGAAGAGGAAAAGAAATTGAAAGTTACAGAGAAGGAAAGTCTGTACATTTTGGAAGATTTGGAGGAACCTGCAACTAAAAAGCAAATGAAAATATCTGATATCTTCCAGAGGCAGACTCCATTTCCAGAAAATGCTCGCATCACTTATTTAGGTGGAAAAAAGTATCTGTCAGCACCTCGCGCCTCTGTGGCAAGTGAAAGATCTTTTAAAGTGGCTCAATTGATTTCAAAAGGTGACAGAGCATCCTTAAAGCCAGAGAATGTGGAAAAACTAGTATTTTTGAAATACAACTTAAATCTCTGAATTACAAAGTTTGAATATTATTAGTTGTCTTTAAGACTAAATATGCTTTTATTGGCTTCTATTACAGACCTGTGCACTGCCCCCCGTGGTTAAAACGGGGGGGCAATTCCGAAATGGGGGGGCACGGGGGGCAACTTTTTTGAAACGGAAGGGGGGCAATAAAACGGGGGGGGGCAAGCAGGGGGGAAAGAAAAAAAAGAGAAAAAAAGGAGAAAAAAAGAGAAAAAAAGAAGGGAAAAGGGAAAAAAGGGACAAAAAAAGCGGAAATAAGGTAAAAATAGGTCTAAAATGGCTTAAAATACATTGAAATAGGCTAAAAACTGCAAAAAATTCGCGATGATGGCGTCATCATAGGTCAAAAATGGCGTCATATTTTTAGGGTACTTTTTCATTTTTTGGCGGGGGGGGGGCAATAAAACGGGGGGGCAAATCCTCCAATAAAACGGGGGGGGGGGGGGCATTTTCAGACCGTGCACAGGTCTGCTATTACATTGATTATTATTAGCTTTTTGTTGCTTTATTTTTGCTATTTTGTTTTGTTGGTATATTGTATTGTTTCCAATATTTTGCCTTGATTTTAGTAAACTTTTAATTAGCTATTTTGGTTAAAGTTTTGTTTATAGGCTTGAAACCTCTTCAAAATGATATATTATAAATTATATCCAGGGACGTAGCCAGAGTTTCATTTGGGGGGGGGGATTATAATACAAAAAAAATGTCGGAGGGAGGGGCTCCGCCCCCCCCCTTAATTTTGGGGAGGGGGCGGGGGCGGAGCCCCCCTTAATTTTTGAAAACGTTAAAAAAGCAGGGATAAACGTAGATAAAGCTGTATAATACACTGTTTTTGGCCTAATAACCTGTTATCTAATGTTTTTAGCGGTAAAAACATGTTTTCTTAGTTAAAAATTACATAAGCACACATTGGCAGAGCCTGGATTTTACAAAAAAGGAATTTAGAGACGTTAGTATCAGACCCCTTGGCTAAACCCACATTGCAAATGCAAACCAAAGCACATGAGTAGCATCTCGGCTCTATGTTTTCTAGGGTACCTACCTATATGAAAAAAATCCGAGCCAATGCTATAGGCGGCAGGAAAATTTAGGAGGGGGGAGGTACATAAATCAACCAATATGATTGTTTGTTTTGCTTTCTGTGTAGTACTTATTACTTATAAAAATTATAGTACTAACTTTGAAATAACATTAGCATCAGGCAACATAGATAACAAGATATATATGTATGTATACTATAGAAAGTGACCGCTGAGCAAAGCGGAACAAATTTTTGATTCTTGGGGGTCCCTTGGGGTACTAAAATTATTTTAAAGTTTGGCGCCGAGCGATTAGCGAGGCGCTAGAAAATTTTGAATTTTTAGCCTCTGAAAACCCCCAAATTTTACTATCTGGCGACCATTTCAGGGGGGGCGCCCCCCCCCCCCCCGCCCAACCATTATCCTTATTTTTCCTCCTGTCCGACCGTTTTTGGGGGGAGGGCGGCCGCCCCCACCCGCCCCCCCCCCCTGGCTACGTACGTCCCTGATTATATCTACATATATGTATCAAATATATACATATTAAATTATTACTATGATCCGGTCTGGTCCGGGCCAGACTTTTTGAAAGTCCGGTCCGGTCCAGCCGGACCAAAAAATCCCGGTCCCGTTCATACATGGGCAAGTTGGTCCGGAGTGGGGGGGTTAAACCCCAAATTAGGGGGGGTTAAAATCCAAGAAACGCAAAATACCCATATTGTTTTTTTTTCTGGAGTGCATTTTACCCATATTGTTTTTCGATTTTGAAGGAAAAATAGGTAAAAAACGCTAATTTTAGGTCAAAAAGCCCTTTTTATTGCATTTTTGAGCTTTTTATTGCTTAAAACATTCATTTTGACCTCAAAACTTAAGTTTGGAGGCAGTTAGAACTCATTTTAAACACATTTTTTTCTTCATTTTTCCAAAATTGGGGGGGTTAACTTTTTCTCCCCCCCTGCACTTCTGAGTGGGGGGGGTTAACCCCCCAACCCCCCCCCCGTGCCCATGTATGGTCCCGTTGGGCCCTAGCTCTCAGGATAGCAACTGGCTGCCACAAAATGGATTCACTAAATCATCTCCACCAAAAAACAATACTACCAATTGAAAAGCACACGCCTCTCCTCTCAACACAATTTCTCGTTAAGTAAGACTATGCAACAGACTCACCTATCCAACAAAATCACAACAAACAAATTTAGGCCAAAAGAAATGAAACACACCCTTCAATCAAAATATGATCCAATAGCAGAAAGTTTATTCAACCTAACTCTCACTGAAAAAGCTATCTAGACTAACCTTTCACACCTTTTGTAAAAGAATCTCTTTCTCAACTCCAACCTAATCTTCTACTAAAAAGCAAACCTTATGAAATACACCAAACACCACCTTCCAAGAAAATCAAGAACACTCTTTCACAACTAAGATCTGGATTTTGTCATCGTCTAAATTCAGACCTGTGCACGGTCTGGATAATGCCCCCCATTTTATTGGAGGATTTGCCCCCCCCCGTTTTATTACCCCCCACCCCGCCAAAAAATGGAAAAGTACCCTAAAATTATGACACCACTTTCGACCTATGATGACGCCATCATCGCAATTTTTTCCAGTTTATAGCCTATTTCAATGTATTTTAAGCCATTTTAGACCTATTTTAACCATATTTTCGCTTTTTTTTGTCCATTTTCCCTTTTTCCTTCTTTTTTTTTCTTTTTTTTTTTTGTTTTTTTTCTTTCCCCCCTGCTTGAACCCCCAACTGTTTCAAAAAATTTGCCCCCCCCCCCTGTGGCCCCCATTTTGGAATTGCTCCCCTCAATTAAAGGGGGCGGCCACACCCCCCCCCCTTGAAATAGTTGGACAGGGGAAAATTAAGGATAGTGGTTGGTCGGGGGAGGGGCGGCCGCCCCTTCCCCCAAAATGGTCGCCAGATAGTAAATTTTGGGGGTTTTCATAGGCTAAAAATTCAAAATTTTCGCTCTAAAATAGCGCCTCACTAATCGCTTGGCGCCAAACCATAAAATAACTTTACCGTGTAAACTACGGTATATTTGTGTGTTTACATGTTTACATGGTTAATTTGTCCGGATTAATTAACAACGTGCAAACACCCAAATATGTAGTTTACACGGTGTATACACTGGATAGATATACACATGTATACACCGTTGATACCCCGCTTTGTTAATTCCGGCCAGGGTTTTCTTACGAGAGGCATGACTGGAGGGTGTCCGGAAATTTCGTCTTCTACATCTCGTCTTTCAACATCTCGTCTTCTACATCTCATCTTCAGAAAACTTGTCTTTTAAACATCTCATCTTCGGAAAACTCGCCTTTTGGATGCGATTTTGTAAACGTCTTTCAAAAATCCCAGTTTCCACTCTAATGAGAAAATTTTCTTTGATTTTTGGGTTTTGCTTGGGCAGCTTTAGTTATTCCTATTTTCAAAAAAAAATTAAAAAACAGAAAAGAAAACTATTGTCCAATTTCTTTAACTTCTAATTGTTGCAAGACAATGGAGCGTTTAGTTTGTGACAAACTTTTCTCCTTTTTCCATAACATTTTGTCTAGGTTTCAACATGGTTTTAAGGATAAAAGTTCAACTGTTACGCAACTAATTGAAGCATTAAATGATTGGACCTTAGCTTTGAAAAACAAAAAATCTATAGATGTGGTTTATTTGGATTTTGCCAAAGCTTTCGACACAGTTTCTCATGAAAAACTTTTGTACAAATTAGAAAAATATGGAGTCGCAGGAGATTTTCTTAATTGGATCAAGGCGTTTTTATCCAATCGTTCTTTAAAAGTAGTCATTAACAACTCCACTTCTTCATCTTACACAGTTACCAGTTCTGTTCCACAAGGTTCAGTTCTGGGACCACTTTTATTTTTGATTTACATTATAATGACATTTTTGATTGTGTTAAAAACTCTAAAATTAAACTTTTTGCAGATGATGCAAAGATTTTTACAGAATTTTCTCCAAATAATAAAGAGGATATTATCTTCAGGCTTCAAATATGCAAAAAGATCTTGACTGTGTGGCACAGTGGGCAAAAAAATGGCAGCTAAATCTGGCTGAAGATAAGTGTGAAACTTTTCATATTGGGCCTTTTAATGATTTAACCTGTAATGAATATAAAATAAATAATAACCCTTTAAAAAAGCAACTGTGGTTAAGGATCTAGGAATTTATATGTCACATGACCTAAAGTTTTCGCACCATTGTCAAAGAATTGCAGATTCAGCAATGAAAAGGTCTGCTTTGATTTTTCGTTCTTTTACAGCTAAATCTGTTCAAAACTTGTTATGTGCTTATAAATCCTATATTCGCCCACTGCTTGAATATGGAAGTGTAATTTGGAATCCTTATCTGACAAAAGATGTCAATTTAATAGAGAAAGTTCAGAAACATTACAAAGAAGATTATTCAGATGCTGTGGTCTTGGTTATTGTAGTTATGAAAACAGATTAGCCTTTTTGAAACTTGAGAAACTTTCAGTGAGAAGAACTAAAACTGACCTGTGTGAAATATATAAAATAATTAATGGAAAATCTTGCCTCAAATCAAATGATTTTTTTTTATTTTAACACCCAAAACACTCGAGGTCACCCTTTTAAACTACAAATCGAGGAATGAAGAATTAATGCCAGAAAGTTTTGTTTTCCTTATCGAGCTATTCCCTGTTGGAATTCTCTAAATGCCTATCAGGTTACCACCAATTCACTTAAAACCTTTAGGAACTTGTTATAAATTGTCAAAACTCAGTAAGTGATTGCTCATTATCAGTGCTGAAACCTAAGCCTCAGCCTTCTGAGCAATTTTTTTAGCAATCTAATTTTTTTCATACACTATTAATAAAGCTGTGTTGCTACTGGATCGCATACAGCCCATATTTTTCTGTTTTATTATGACAAATCTTATTTTGTGACAAAATACATTTTAATTTTAACAAAATACTCTCTTGTAAAACATTTTTTTAAAGGTTTCTCCCTACCTATTTTGTCTATGTATTGTGTTTAATAATTTAATTTTTTTTATTGTACTTGTACGTAAAATATTGATACCTGGTAATCCTTGTGTGATATAATTTTACTAATTTATGTATTTATTTTGCGGTTTGTATTGCTAAAAAATAAACTTTTCTTCTTCTTTCTTCTTAGGAAAAAAATAGTTTTCGCTCTTCAGTTCAAAAAACATCATTAAATACTAATTTAACATGATAAAGTTTTGCTTGATTTTCAGGTTTTGCTTAGGCTTAGGTTTTCGGTTTTTTGAATAAATCATTTAATAAAAGTTTATCATGATAAAAATTTTAGTTGATTTTTGGTTTTTGCTTAGGCTTGGGTAAAAAAAAGGTTTTCTTCAATACATTGTTTTAGTCAAAAAATAAGAGAAACTTGTCTTTTGAACAGACCTGTACACGGTCTGAAAATGCCCCCCCGCCGTTTTATTGACCCCCCCGCCAAAAAATGAAAAAGTACCCTAAAAATATGACGCCATTTTTGACCTATGATGACGCCATCATCGCGAATTTTTTGCAGTTTTTAGCCTATTTCAATGTATTTTAAGCCATTTTAGACCTATTTTTACCTTATTTCCGCTTTTTTTTTTTGTCCCTTTTTCCCTTTTCCCTTCTTTTTTTCTCTTGTTTTCTCCTTTTTTTTTTCTTTTTTTTTTCTTTCCCCCCTGCTTAGCCCCCCCCCCCCGTTTTCTTGCCCCCCCCCCCCCCCGTTTCAAAACAGTTGCCTCCCCCCGTGCCCCCCATTTTGGAATTGCACCCCCCCCCCTGTTTTAACCCCGGGGGGAGGCAGTGCATAGGTCTATTTGAAAAATGCGTTTACAAAATCGCATCCTAAAGGCGAGTTTTCCAAAGACGAGATGTTTAAAAGACGAGTTTTCCGAAAACGGGTTGTAGAAGACGAGATATTCAAAAAAGAAAGACGAAATTTCCGGGTGTCCAAATATGACCGCCAGCATTAGTACGCCGCGCACTTGAATGCCGAGCATTAGACCGCCAAGCATTAGACCGCCGCAGTATTGCATATAAATTTTATGCGAATTTTTGATTTCCGACACCTACAGAGAATTATATCAACACAGCACTACGACAGTATAAACTCCCCAAACCTAAAAAGTTTTAGTTTTTTCGTCTTTGCAAAACAAACTATTAAGTACAAACTTTTTGTTTAATTTTTAGGTTTTGCTTAGGCTTAAGAAAAAAATATTTATCTTAAGAAAACATCATTAAATATAAATTTATCATAAAAATCTAGTTTAATTTTTAGGTTTCGCTTAGGCTCAGGAAAAACAGGTTTAAATTATTAAAGAACTAACCGTTCACTAAGTTTTTTCTTTAATTTCAAAGAGAAATATAAATTTTTGACTTATCGTTTATTGTTAAAACAACATAGCTTTGTTTAGATATTATATTGAAACCACTGTTTATATTCTATTGAGTTTTTTTTTTATTCTTGGGGGGAGATTATACCACCTTGGTGGGGAGTTTTAACGTCCTTTTTAAAGCAACGCGTACTGCGGCGGTCTAATGCTCGGCGGTCTAATGCTCGGCGTTCAAGTGCGCGGCGTTCTAATGCTGGTGGTCAAATGCTCGTCGATCAAGTGCTGGCGTTCAAATTGGCAAGCACTAAAAGACACCTACCACACCTACTACACCTACTACACCGACCGACCTAAGCAACCTAAGCAAAACCTCAAAATCAAACAAAACATTAAATTTAGCTTGATTTTAAGGTTTTGGTTAGGTTGCTTAGGGAAATTTTTAGAAACAAGAGGAGTTTCATCCCTCGGTTGGTCGGTCGGTGTAGTAGGTGTAAATCAATTTCCGCGGGAACCGAGGAGAGGAGACTAAGTCCTAACCTACCAGTATAAGCAAATTTCCAGTCATTGTTCCAAAAACACCATCAAATCTGACTAATCAAGGACCCTTTTGAATGGACCGTCGGCAAAATCTTAAAAAACTTTTAAAATCTTAAATTTGACTAACAAACACTTTTAAAAACATATTTTTATTTATATTGGTGTTATTAAGTGTGTATTTATACGTTGTCACTATTGAAGTGTTGTATTTAATCCCATAAACTGTAGTTGCAAACTATTTTCTCTTAAATAACGTTATTTTCAGGAATTTTTCTGTTTGTTCTTTCAGTATTATTCCTTATATCATGCTTTAGTTATTTAATTAGGTACTTCAAAATTTAAGTTTAGTGGCATTTTAATATAAAAATTATTTCAATAAATAAACTAGCAAAACTATCGTGACCAAAGTAGAAAAAATTATTTGATATAACGCGTCTTAAATCGAATTGTGCTTTAACTCCACCTTTTAAAAATGCTTTACCGTCTATCGTTTTGACGTGTTTTTTTTTTTGGCAAAAACTTTTATACTACAAAGCGCATACTCAACAACGCGGGTTTCTTTGTTTTATCTTACGTCAAACTCTTTACGTTGTCAGCTGTTTTACTAAAATATACTTTTCGTATCCTCCCAGAATTTAGCCAGTAACAATGTTACTGTCTTTTACAGTGTAATATTTGCGATTGTTTTTAAGTTGACAGAACCCAAAAAAATTTTTAATTCGTTTTTTCCAAACACACGTGTGTAGTTCGCAGTTCTTCTCTTTCTTCTTTGCTTTCAGGCGTTTTATTCTATACAAGAAACACCCATCATAGTTTTAGTTTTTTAAAGTTTTCTTTCGTTTGACGATACTTTTTAAGCATGTTTAATACTAGACTTATCTATTTGTGATTTTTAGTCCCACAACTACAACATAGTCAAATTTTAGCCTGATCTAAAGAAGTAGTTTGTTTTGAGGAAAATAACAGCTTGACTCAAATTATTTTTTTAATCTAAATATGTTACCAGATTTTAACAACAAGGGTTCAAGTTTAAAATAAAATCTACCTAAACACATGTGTTTGAAAATTCCAACCCGGTTTAAGTAAGTTAATATTTTTTAAGTCTTTTAGTTCAAAATTCACAATGTATATGTACAAGCATGTTTCTGGTAAAAAATAAAGTAATAGTTTAATAAATAAAGTAATAACTTGAATAATGAAAACATTAAAAATTTATTATCTTTTATATAGTCTACTATGTATACTATTTCAAAAATCAACTAAGCAAAAATATTCAAAGCAATTGAATAGCAACATTGAATAGCTTTAGTAAATTGCGGTTGTAATTTCAGTTAAACTGGGCCTTATTCTTTAGATTTAACAACGGTTAACATTAAGTTAAAATAAAATTATTAATCGGTTGTATTAGCATTATCAATTGATTTTTCAAAACAAGCGTGCACATTACCAAACAAAACACTACGTATATAACAGCGATATCTGTTATATACGTAGCGATATCTGTTATAACCTTTCAATCTCATTCTTCCTACCTTCCAATCTCTCCGCTTTAAATGGCTCCGGCCATTTAAAGCGGAGAGAACTCCGAAGCTCCGCCCCGTAAATGAACGATTTTAAGCTAATTTAAGCTTAAACTACAATTAAAGTTACTTTATTCGCATTTTTAAAACGTTGTAAATAAGTTTTTAAAAAAATTAAATTACAAAAAAAATTTGACAACATTATCTGTGACATTACACTTTAATTATTCATAAATTAAGTGAACAAATAGTGCGGAGCTCTGAAGCTCGGAGCTCCGGGGCACATTAGTAATATATAATACTCTCAAAGGAAAAAATGTTGGTTTAAAACAACTTAATTGCTTAAAATTGCTTATAAAAACTCAAGCGTCAATTTTTAAAGAAACAAAAGGTATATCCATTTAATATCAAAGCTTTCTACCTACGTAATGCTATAACTTGAATAAACCAACACTTTCATAAACGAAATTACAGGCAAATGAAATCAACTGGCCTCGATCATTTCAGCATATTAAATCGACTTTAACAATAAAATCATTTAAATTTTCAGCCAAAGCGATTTAATAAAAATCAAAACTAGTGATGTTTCTACCCTCCAATATCATGCCCCGGAGTTCCGGGAGGGAACGAGTTCCATTTAAAGTGGAGGGAACTCCGGAGCATCGCCCCTTAAATCAATAATTTGAAGCTTATTTAAGCTTGAAGTATACTTTAAACGACTTTATCTGTAGGGTAGTGCATTTAATTTCGGCACTTTTCCCAATTGGGCATTTTTGATTTTGGACTATATCTTTAGTAATCCTGGACGAAATACGACGTTTGATAGCTCAAATGAGAGCTAACTATATGTAGATGACAGTCGTGAGCTTTTTATTTGTTATGTTGTGATATTTTCATGTGAAATTGTGTGATTTATTAAAAAATAAAATTGTTACTCGTTTTTAGAACATGGGCATTTCATGATTACGCAATAAATTAGTTTAAAATTAAACTGTCCTGGTAAAATTTAGTCTATTTTCCGAATTTTTAGTCCCCGTGGTTCTACGTTACGTCCGTGGTGAGCAATCGTTATAAAATAAGAAATAGTGTAATTTCGGCACACATATTTCTGTAGGTAAAAACGGGTTGAATTAAGTAGTCGGGTGTTAAATTGTAGTTGTAAATAGTTAAAAGACAACGTTGAAATGTGTAGGGGTCATAGCATTGCACTTAAAATCGATTAAGGGGGTCATTTTAAAAAGTGCCGAAATTAAATACACTTTTTTCCGAAATTTTGCTCATTTTGATACCATTTGGCATTTTAGCTGTAACTTTTTGCCAGTTACACGTTGAACAACAAGTAGTAGCTTAAATTAAAAAAAAAACTGTCTGGAGATAATGATAGGTTTTTAAATTTTTGAAAATGATGATTTTTTTACTGAGAAACAATCGATTGTGTGTAAAGCGCCGAAATTAAATGCATATATTTAATTTCGGCAATTTTCCGTTTTATCTAAAAACTGATTTAATTAAGTAAAAAAATAGTTTCGTACAGTGAAACTTTTGTGACGCAACGCAGTATCGTGAAAGCTTAAAAATGAGCTATCAAACATGAAAATCGGGCTATACAATAAAAAGTTACATCGGAATAACAAAAAAGTGCCGAAATTAAATGCACTACCCTATTTGTAGGACCATTTTTATTGTTTTAAATAAGTTGGATAAAATTTAGCTTACAAAAAAATTTTGACAAAATACTTAACGCCATCACTTTTTAATTATTGACGAAATTAGTATAAAAATAGGGCGGAGCTCCTAAAAGTGGAGCTCCGTTCTGGAGCTCCGGATCTCGAAGCTCCGAGGAACATAACTAATCAAAACCCTTATTTTAATAATTATTTATCAAATTATACTTAATTTGAAATCCAATTGCAAATTTTTTAAGGGCTAAAATTGGTTAATTTTTGTATATTTCGTTAAAAGGTGGAATTAAAAAAAATTGCGCTCTTATTTGTTTTTTAAACGTCGTAACCGCGCAATTTTAACTGGTCCGTTCATGTCTGCATTTTAATTTTCGTGGTCAGCCAGATATAATTCAACCATAAGTTTCTTTCATCGTTTCTTTCATTTTTCCTTCAGGTTTTAGATGTATAAAAAACTTTCAAAATATATAAAAGCTACCTACAGCAATATAACATCCAACATTCATAAACAACTGAAATAATAATTTGACCTTTTTGACCGCGCTTTTTGCTCACCCGTAAACAAATTATTTTTTATATACTTTGCATGCAACACAAAAAAAAACAAAAGAAAAAAGTATGAACGATAACATGCAACATTTGACCAAAGTAAACAGCGCTTTATAGCAACTAAATAGCAAGAAAAATAAAAAAAAACAACAACGAAGATAAACGAACATAAATAGTACCCCAATGGTGCGTTAATAATAATAAAAATGGATAAGTTTTAAAGAATCCGTTTGTTTCATACTATTAATCTAACGATAATATCTCTACGGATATAATAAATAATAAGAAACTCATTAAACAGTTATTGAGCTGTCTTAACCCTTTAGAATTCTTTCCGCTGCAAATCCGCAAAAGGCGCCAGTGTTGCATTGTGTTAAACTTCGCATCCGGACGATGGAATACGTGGAGTTTAATACGGTGCAGCACTGGCGCGCAATAATATCAGCGGATTTGCAGCGGTTTATAGATAAAAAATCCCAAAGTGTTAATAATTACTTTTTTATTGAATAATTTGCCTTTTATTTTGGCAGCTTTTTATCTTGTAGTTAACAAAGCAGAAACCGATTATATTTTTATCTAAAAATATGTTTGTGGCAAAATCTGGTTTTTCCTGCTATATTTTTTAAACCGATGTTATTAATAATGTAATAAAATAAAATGAGCTTTGAAAAAATATCTATAAAAATAAAGTAAGAAAAAATACAATTTGACTCCGGACCAATGTACTAAATTAAACGTATACTAGTGCGGGATTGAATAACAAAAAAAACAAGCTAAACAGTTTTTGACATTAAAAATAATATATTAATACACATTTTATATTGTGGAATAGCAGTTCATAGACTGTTAGAATTAAGTACTTTAAAGTTAAACGTTTTCTTTTCTACAAGATTATTGACGCCTGCCCTTCCTTTTTCTAAAAAAGGTTACCCATTATGTGGATCTTTTGAAACAAAAATCATATGCTATAAATAAATCACAATATAAAATTTTTTTCGTTGAGACGTAAGTTTTTGTAAAGCTACGTTCATTGTCATATCATTAGTGTGTTTTTAAATGCTTAGCTTTTGTACTTCTAGAAAAGGAATGTACTCAAATGCAACCTACATATAGTAGTTTGACAGAGATTTTCCTACGGCTAAAGTACTAGCTCTGAAGCTCTGAAGCTCTGAAGCTGAAGCTGAATTTAAAGCAAGAGAACTTTTGAGCTGAGGACTTTCGCCCCTGTAATTGAATAAACTGAAACTTTTTTATGATTAAAACATTTGACATGTTTTTATCATTTTTTTTCTTTAAATTATTTATTTTAGCCTCAAAAAATATAGTTGATATTACAGAATTGTAAGTGGGCCGAGATTTAGACGGCCCAAACCGCAATTCTTCTGTTCGGCCTGGCCCAAACAGCAGCTTCCATATTCCACCTTTTTATATTATTGTTTTAATAAAAAAAAGTTGGTTTGCCGGTTCGGGAGAACTAAAAACTTTGATCCGGCCTGCTTACTACTACTCTGGTAAACAAATTATTTAATTAATGATAGTTGGTATGCTTTTCTGTTATGTTTTGAATTAGCAAAAAATAGAACGGAGCTTTGAAACTGAAAGTCTGCTTCTGGGACGCTTCGGAGCTACGAAATGGCGAAAATCACTAACGTAACACAATAACAAAAAATTTTGTTCGAAATATTTATAACTTTAGTTTTCAGAATGATTTCATTCATTTTTATATTAAAACTTTTGAACTTTTTTTTCTCGATGAAACAGTTTTATTTTTGGAAACTAGCTTAGTGAAACAGCTTTTTAGATTAAAAATGCTATATTATGTACGGTTAAACCATTTGACAATGTTTATAAACCAGTTTTAAAGCAGATCAAAATCATGGGTGAATGGTCAAGTGGTTAGGAACAATGAATATACCCCGGTTTCCGGTTTCAAATCCAGTTAAGCGCAATAAAATGTTCTCCAAGTAAATTTTTATTGGTTTAAAATTTTAAATTCGACCTTTTTACAAGAATATCCTATGTTTTACAAAATTGTAACATACTGACATTAACAGAGCACAAAACAAGTCCAAGTCGTTTGATTTTACCAAAATTTTTGCATTAATGCAAAAATTCATTAGTTAATAAAATAATTTTTTGTTAATAAAAACTGTATCAAAATTTAGCTGTAAAGATAAAATTTTAAATTATTTATTAAAATTA
>JASAMX010001303.1:0-42103 GCA_030248175.1 Microlaimidae sp. YZB2_3 | reverse complement strand
AAAACCATATAAATAACATATTAAAAAATAAGTAAATTCAGAATGCTCTTTTTTTTTGTATATACACCAGGTTATTATAAAACCTCTCTTTTGCAGTATTAACCTTTACGAGATTTACCACGAGACTTTACTTGAATTATTTTCGTATAGTGTAAAGAGTTCCGCTTAATTCGTAGAATTTTATCCAGCATGAAATTAATAGTCAATTTGAATTCTTGTTCTGGGGGTCCGCAGTTCTGCCCATCACTACTACTGCCTGGTGATGGTGCCACGCAGAACGGCAGACAATGCGGTACTGAGGCTGAAGATCACAGGCTCAAATCATGTATTGACAATTTTTCAGCAAAAAATTTCATTCTTTTAGTCAAAAACAATTCTTTTTGGCCTTATATTTCTAGGCGTCACACAATTTAAAACAAAAACCTTAACATTCATTAAAATTATCTTTTATACGTTAAGAGGCCCTATAGGCACATTGCACTGGAAATCGGTTTATACATGAAGTATGCAATAAACATAGCGAGTCATCATAATGGATATTTACCGTATCTCCTACTTATCTTTCGTAGTATGCAGATCAACGGATCGAAATTTCGCGCGCTTTCGAGGGTTGATCTGCATACTACAAAAGATAAGTAGGAGATATGGTAATTATCTATTATGGTGACTCGCTATGTTTATTGCATATTTCATGTATAAACTAAGTTCCAGTGCAAGGTGCCTATAAGGAAATTACAACAATTAAACGTGTAGGAGAAACGGTAACCGTCGATCTTTGTTGCTTAATGATTTTTATTGATTATATTGTAATAAATAAACGTTTCGGCTTGATTTAGCTTGGGTACTTTTATTTACGCTGAAAAATTTACCAAACAAATATTTTAATATATAAGTACCTGAGAAGCATAGGAACTATTGAGCGAAATGCACTTTATTAAGGGATCACGTGTAGGCTGGGGTATCTCGCTCCAGCTAGGTAACCTCTGTTTATAGTGGGCACCTAAAAAATTAAACGTAATTTATTTAAAAAAAAACAAAATTAAATACGACCAAATTTATTGTAACCGACCGACTAAAAGAAATGAAAACAACAAAACATTATTATGATAAGTTTAGATTTATCATAATGTTTGATAAAGCTTGAGTTTAGGTTTTTTTTTAAATTTGCGTTTTCGGAAAATAACGTTTTCTGTAAAGGTTTTTAATAATTATTGTAATAATATTTTTGAAATTTATTGGGTGATATTAGAAAAATGATTTTTTAAAATCCTTCGTGAAATTTCACGCATTTTAAATGCAGGTATGACGTGTTTAAATACGAATACGAATTGAATTCGATTGATTTAACGGCGTAGAAAATTGCAAATTTAAAAACGAATCCTAAAGAGCATTACAACAGGACGGCAGAGGGGTTGCAGCTCCCCTCAAAAAAAAAAATTGCCAATAATACCTTTCTCAAATAAAAACTCACTAAAACATCATCTCATCAAAGATTATGTGATATCAGCACTAAGAATGATAAAAATTTTGTTATTAGAGTGCGCTCTTTCGTCAAAAAACAAAATATTCGACTCTACGGCACTGTTTTCGAATTCCCATGGCCGTACCCAGGGAGGGGGAAGACTCGGAAAATATTGCTGCTAGCAATATTAAACAAGCACTGAATAGAGTGCCTTTTTTGCCAATTGTATTCCAGTTCCAAGGACGTAACCCGGGGGGGAGGCGGGGGCGGCCGCCCTGCCATATATCTCGATATATATATCTCGGTACATATATCTCGATGTTTATTTTGCCTAATGCTAATGTTATTTTAAAGTTAGTACAATATTTTTTATAAGTAATAAGTACTACACAGAAAGCAAAACAAACAATAATGGTTGATTTATGTACCTCCTCACTCCTAAATTTTCCAGCCGCCTATAGCATTGGCTCGGATTTTTTTCATATAGGTAGGTAGGTACCCTAAATAACATGGAGTCGAGATGCTGCTCATGTGCTTTGGTTTACAATGTGGGTGTAGTCAAGGGGTCTGAAAGGTCTCTAAATTCCTTTTTTTGTGAAATCCAGGCTCTGCCAATGTATTAATGTTAATTTTTAACTAGGAAAAAATGTTTTTACCGCTAAAAACATTAGATAATACGTTATTAGGCCAAAAACAGTGTATTATACAGCTTTATCTACGTTTATCCCTGCTTTTTTACACGTTTTCAAAAATTAAGAGGGGGCTCCCCCCCCAAAATGAAACCCTAGGTACGTCCCTGCCCAGTTCATAGGTAAGCAGGGGGGGCTTGGCTGGTTATATCCCACCCCCAAAATCCGATTACTGTCGACTCCCCCCCTAAAATTTGGGGGTACCCCGGACACCCCACCCCCTAAAATTTGGGGAGTCCCAAAACTAAAAAAGCTAAAAATGGGGTATTTGACGTATACATCAAAAAATTTTTTGGGACACCCCCCCAAATATCGGGGGTCGGATATACCCCCCGAAAAAAATCCGGGAGGCTGCTCACCTATGCCCCAGTCCCCCCTGTCGCTAAATCCTGGGTAGGTAGGTCCTTTCCCCCTGCAGAAACCTCCGGAGCTGTCCCCCAACCGTTTTAAACCTTCGGAGCTCTCCCTCAACCTTACAAAACCTCCGGAGCTTCGTCCGATCTTACCGGCGATATAGCACTGTACACATGTCATCCTGTTCGTGGTGAGGGTGCCGGTTTTGTCGGAACAAATCGTCGTAGCGTTCCCCATCGTTTCGCAGGCGTCCAAATGTCGCACCAGATTGTTATCCAGCATCATCTAAACAATAAACCATTTTATTAAAACTTGTTGTCTTGTTGATATACTTATGTATAGGTGCAGACCTGTGCACGGTCTGGAAATGCTCCCCCCCCCGTTTTATTGGAGGATTTTCGCCCCCCCCCGCCAAAAATGAAAAATTACCCTAAAATTATGACGCCATTTTTGACCTATGATGACGCCATCATCGCAATTTTTTTGCAGTTTTTAGCGTATTTCAATGTATCTTACGCCATTTATTCAGGCCTATTTTTACCTTATTTTCGCTTTTTTTCTTTTTTCCTTTCTTTTTTTTCTTTCCCCCTGCTTGCCCCACCCGTTTTATTGCCCCCATTTCAAAAAGTTGCCCCCCCCGGTTCGGAATTGCCCCCCCCCCGTTTAAACCCCGGGGGGGGGGGGCAGTGCACAGGTCTGCTTATGTATAGGTGTGCAGCCCCCGAATTTTTTCAGACTTCCACAACAATCCGCCCACTTTTTTCACAAACTTTACAACAACATCCCGCTTACTTTTTTGCAAAAACTTTATAACATCCCGCTCACTTTTTTGCAAAAACTTTATAACATCCCGATCACTTTTTTGCAAAAACTTTATAACATCCAGCTCACTTTTTTGCAAAAACTTTATAACATCCCGCTCACTTTTTTGCAAAAACTTTATAACATCCCGCTCACTTTTTTGCAAAAACTTTATAACATCCCGCTTACTTTTTTGCAAAACTTTATAACATCCCGCTCACTTTTTTGCAAAAACTTTATAACATCCCGATCACTTTTTTGCAAAAACTTTATAACATCCAGCTCACTTTTTTGCAAAAACTTTATAACATCCCGCTCACTTTTTTGCAAAAACTTTATAACATCCCGCTCACTTTTTTGCAAAAACTTTATAACATCCCGCTCACTTTTTTGCAAAAACTTTATAACATCCCGCTCACTTTTTTGCAAAAACTTTATAACATCCCGCTCACTTTTTTGCAAAAGCTTTATAACATCCCGCTTACTTTTTTGCAAAAACTTTATAACATCCCGTTTATTTTTTTGCAAAAACTTAATAACAACCCGCTTACTTTTTTGCAAAAACTTTATAACATCCCGCTTACTGTTTTTGCAAAAACTTTATAACATCCCGCTCACTTTTTTGCAAAAACTTTATACCATCCCGCTTACTTTTTTGCAAAAACTTTATAACATCCCGCTTACTTTTTTGCAAAAACTTTATAACATCCCGCTTACTTTTTTGCAAAAACTTTACAACATCCCGCCCACTTTTTTCCACAAACTTTACAACAACATCCCGCTTACCATTTTTGCAAAAAAACTTTACAACGTCCCGCTCACTTTTTTCACGGAGTAGGCGAGGGAGAGAGTGACGGCCAGCGGGAGGCCCTCCGGGACGGCCACCACCAGAACGGTCACCCCGATGATGAAGAATTTGACGAAGTACTGTATCACCGACACTCCGAACGCCTCTTTTTTAATGGCGAAATGAAGAATGCAGTACCTCAATATGAGGATTAACACAGTTAGAGTTGCCACGAACGAACCTAAAAACACTTTATGTATAAAAAGTTCTTATGGATTAAACTGGCTTTAGTTTGTTTGTTTTTAACCGAAAATTTCTTTTTAAGTTTGTGAAACTTTTTTTTCTATAATCATGATTGTTCATCACTGAAAAAAAACAAAACAAAATTAAATCCCTTCAACTCACCGGCGTATCCGATTTGAATGGCTAGTTTGGTGAGTTTGGCCTGAAGGACGGATCGCTCCTTCTTTTCTCCGCCTGCTGCCTTCGCCGCCGCCTCTCCGGCCTCTTCCACCACCTGGTTGACCTCCGCAGGAATCCCGGTGGCCCCATCCTCGCCATCTGAACATAAAAATCCATACACATTAACAGCACTTTAGATTTGTTCCAAGAGCTGCGGAGCTCACAAAAATATAATTGCTCCCTGCATTTCGGGGCCCATGCCCCGTCCTCGCCATCTGCACATAAAAATTAGCATTAACAAGGCTTTAATACGGTTTTCAGGAGCTCCGGAGCTCGTAGAAATATAATTGTTCTTAAAGTTCCAGACCCCAGAGAGGTATCATTATTAACAACGCTTTTACAGACATTGTCCTCGGCGTCTATATATAAAAATCCACCAACATTAACAACGCTTAAACAGTAGTTCCCCTGAGCTCACAGGAATATAATATAAAACATAGATGAACAAGAGGGGTTAGGGTGGGGTCAAACCCCCCAGCCTCAAAATTTTGGCCCCCCCCCCCCCTGAAAAAATCTAGGGGACCCCCTCCCCCCAAATTTTCGAATTTTTTACCCCTAACCATAGGTGGGCAGCCACCAGTATTTTGAGGGGTATACCCGACACCAGAAATTTGGGGGGTGGGGGTGTCCCAAAAATTTTTTTGGGGGTATACCTCAAACACCCCATTATTAGCGTCTTTAGTACTTGGACCCCCCAAATTTTAGGGGAGTGTCCGGGTTACTGCCAAATTTTAAAGGGGGTGTCGGCTTTATCGGGATTTTTGGGGGTATAACCCCCAACCCAACCCCCTGCCCACCTATGCCCCTGACCGCCCTCTGGATTTTGAAATCTGACCCCCCTCCCCTCTCGAGAAAATTTTAAGTACTTTTTTTATACTAAATTTTCTTCCAAAAACGTGAATTTTTAATACAAATTCATGTTTTTATACCCTTTTTATACCAGAATATCGCTTTTTATTCAATAAAATGTAGTATTATCTTATAAAAAACTATTATTAAACCTTTAATGGTTTAAAAGTATTTTGCTTCGGACATTGGACCCCACCTGACCCCCCTCTAGGTTTCAAAATCTTCCACCCCGGGTCGACCCCCCTAGAAAGCTAGGGGGGTTCGACCCCCCTAGATTTTGAAATGTCATTTACCCGGGGTAAACAGCCCCCTAGCTTCGGTGACCGTGTTCATCTATGAATATAACTATTACCTACAATTGGAGTTCCGGAGCCCAGAAAAATATCATTATTAACATCGCTTTACTATTGTTTCCTTGAGCTCCAGAGCTCGAAGGGACCACGCTTTATTGTTCCCGTAATTTCAGAGCAAAGGGGAATATTAACGTTTTTACCGAAACCAAAGGTGAATATCGAAGTGATGTTTCTCGGCGCTTCAAAGCTTAAAGGAAAAAAAAACTAATAACCGCCTTTATTGTTCCCGGATATCCGGAGCACGAGAAAATTTCTTTATTAACGTTTTTTACCAAACTGATGCTTTCCAGCGCTTCGGGGCCCAAATAATATAACTATTAACCACGCTCAGTTCCTGGAGTTTCGCAGCAAAGGAAAATATCTTTATAAACAACATTTTTACCGACACCAGATGTTAATAACAAACTGAAATTTCTTTCCAGAATCTCCGGAGCTTTAAACATTCGAATATATTAGTATTACACACGTTTAACAACATTAAAAACGAATAAAAATGATATTCTCATAAGCTCCGAAGCTTCTGAAAAACTTATTGAGAACGCTTGATTAAAATTTCTTAGCTAATGATGTTTGCTGATTTTCAGAGCAGTAATCCGCAGCTTCATAACAGAAACTCTCAGTAAGAACGACTCAAAATGCCCTAAGCAAAGATTAGTGATGCTTCTCGGAGCTCCGGAGCATTAATCATAAACTCTGAGAAGAACATCACTACTACTAACGTAACGCTTCATTATACCGGCACCGAAGGCGGATAAAGTCATGTTTTCTCGAGATAATAATAAGAACATCACAAGCTTTCAGTTTGGGTATAATAAAGCGTATAGGCAAATAAAATCTAGCTGACCGCGATATTTGCAGTATTGGATTGACTATATAACAACAAAAACATTCAAAATTTTTCACTACAGCGGTTTAATAATAAAGATCAAAACCTGTATTTTAATAATTATTCATCAAATTACTTAATTTGGAACCTAAATGCAAATTTTTAAGGGGCTAAAGTAGCTTAATTTATGTATATTTTGTGAAAAGGCGGAATTACGTTCTTATTTGTTTTTAAAAAAACACGTCATTACCGCACAGTTTTAATTGGTCCCCTCATGTCTTCATTCTAATTTTCAGCGTTAGGTAGATATAATTCAACCATAGTTTATAGTAGTGATGCATTCCGGGGTTTTTGATAGTGCTCCGGAGTTCCGCCTTATTTTAGTGGTAATTTTTGAATAATTCAAAAGTACTTTCATATATTTTTTTTGTGAATGGCAAAACTTTTTAAACCGTATCAAAACGTCAGAAACATTTTGAGAAAACAAGCCGAAAAACTTAAAACATATATTTCAAAATTTTCAGATTAGATACTTATTTAACTCTGCTGGGCAGTCTTAAATTCTCTGGGTTATAGATGATAGCCTGATTTCCGGAGATTTTTAAGGATAGAAACATCACTAATTGGCAACGTTAACTGCACCGTAACCGAGTAGCGCATAACAATAAATGAATGGGAATCATACAGTGAAGCCAATAAGAATGCACATCAGTTTGTGATGTACCAAGGCTAAAAATTCCAGATTTAAGTCCCCTTATAGAGTATTTTTCCTGCTTTTTTTGTAGAAAACTCACTTTAGTCAACCTATTATATTTAAACAACCTTTGTAAATTAGTAGGATGAATTAGTAGTTAGTAGTACCAAACATATATAGGTGCAACATTTAAAAGCAAGCCTTTATTAATATAACCATTTTAATTCGCACGAATTATAATGGCTACTATGCCATTATAATAGCATTTATTGATCAAATTTTATTTTATATATACTTACAAGTGTAATACTGTCCGACAAGGAAAAACTCATTACAGTATTACACCTATGAGTATAATGGCTTCCTCTCCATTTTACGTCGCACGAAAAAATGGCTACTATGCCATTAGAGGGTGCCATTTAAATGGAGAGGCTCATTATAAGGGCCTACTCTGAATTAATTTTTAATAGAGGAGTTGCATATTTTTCCGTGTATTATATATTTCTGATAGTACCCCCAGAAAAAACTATATCATATTAAATTTTAACTTTCAACTTTATTATTAACCCCTTCCCGTGATGGCCTTGTCCTCCGTTACAACCGTGAAACCTTGGTACGACAAATGTGAAACTTTCGTCTCCCGGTGGTAGTATTTTCGTACGACAAATGTCGCACGTAAACCTTATCGCGGTAAACTCTTCGCATGACCTAGGTCATACTTCCGTCATACATATTTCTTCGTGCGCGAATAGTGCCCAGCGAGCGAATAAATTGAAATGGTTACAGCTATACGGTAGCAATATGCAAATTTTTGCAACATGAAATTTTCAACGTAATACACTGTATCCGTGAGAAATACTGCATATTACCACCGCATTGCTTTAACCACTTCAATTTTTCGCTCACTGGCACTACTCGCGCAAAAAATTCTGTATGCAGAAATACGTCATAGGTCATACGAAGGTTTGACGGTTGTAACCGAAAAAAAACAATCACGGGAACGGGTTAATTAATAATCAAGATAACAGTGATAAACCGTTATTATAACATTTTTATAGATTTATTATGACATTTTTGTAGATTAGGTTTTGTACAAAAACGACAAACTCTGACGAAAAAGCCTGACATTTATTAAATTAATTTTCTTTCCACCAAATACTGTCCAATTTGTACAAACAAAAGAGACATCAATATTTGTTAGAACTTTTGGCTGTTTGTTAATTTTTTAAAATCATATTATTTAAACAATAACTACGCATTTAGAACCATTACAAAGTTTTAATTAAAAACTGTACTATTGTATGAAACTGATTTTAAGTTTTAAGTTTAAAACATATCAATTTCGTAAAAATCAATCCGTATGGTTTTTCGAACGAAAATTTTGTTAGAAATGCTTAATATTATAAAGTATAAAAGCCTGTTGCATCAAAACGTTTTATTTACAACTTTAAATATTTAAACATAACGAGAGTAAAACTCCATACTGATATAGCTTTTAAATTCTGTTGTACATCTTTTAGTTTTGTGGCCACGACATTTACATAAAACTTGCTAAAAGTTAAAAAACGTGAGCAAATGACTGGGGTTAAAGCAGACAAAAATAATTATTAGTACTTAGTATAGTAAAAAAGATAAAAGTGACGTCAGATATAAAAGCAACAGTAAGAGTATAGTAGTAGAAATGTGCTGGTAATAAAAGCTGAAAAAGCAGTGCTTATTATAGAAGGCAATTAAAAAGCATAAAAATTATCTTTTTAAAACCAATTTCACTTTAAACGCTGAAATGGTTTTTAAAAGATTAAAAAACCAATATATGAATATGTAAAATACATATACAACATAGTATCTAGAAAGGTTAACTTTTAAATACATATAATAATTTAGTTATCATTAATAAATTAGTAGTTTAGTAGTGTACTTAGAAATCAAAAATGAAAAGCATAAAAATGATGTGTATAAATGGCCTTAATTCAAACTATTTTCTCGTATGTAAATTCTTCAACCATTGTGGCACCAAGTAGTTTTCGTTTTTTTGGAAATTATTCTGGCTTTTATTTATCGTTATTTTAAAAAAATCCTTTCAGTACAATAATTTTATTACTTTTAAACTTAAATACTTAAATACTTAAATATAACCAACATAAAGTCTGCGCAAAACATTTTGAAAATTTTCCGAAACTAATGTAATTTTTTAATTAAGTTGAACTAAAACATTGCAATTAAAATTAAAATGCAGAAAAAACACAAAACAAACTCGAAACTTTGATACAAAAATTGATAACAAAAAATTAACTAAATCAAAACAAAAGTTTTGTTAATAATATGTTAAATTTTTAGTCTTTAGTTAATTAATTAATTTTTGATTTAATAAGTCAATTTTTCATCAGGAAAACATGTTAATAAAATGCAGAGTAAAGAAACTAAGATAAAAAACTGTTATAAAATAATGCTTATTTTTACTTCCATATAACTAGCTTTATTTCCTAACTCATTTATAAGTACTAAAGGTTTACTTTTTAATCAACTTAACCCGTTATTTTAATTTGGTTTGTCCTATATTTGCTATTGAAGCTTAAAACGAATAATTGCAATTCAAGAAACATGCAGAAAAACTATATAAAAAAACAGCTGAAAGGCTGAAGCAAAGAATAACAGCAGAAACTACGAGTGACGTGGTTTGTATTTTTAGAGCGAAAAATTAAAGGTATAAAACATTTGATTTCGTGACGAAAAATGAGTTGTTTAATTAACATTTATTTTTGAGTGTTGAATGTTATCTAACTAAACTATTAACCCCCATATCCAGTGCCCATAGATCGGCGGCCTCCTAGATTTTTTTTGAAAAGAACTATTTTTTATAAAAACTGATTTTGCGCAGGTTCAGCAATGGAACCCCCAAAAATTTTAATAGGGGAAGGTGTCCGGGTTGCTCTCGAATTTTTTCGGGCAGTTGGGATTTTTTTTGCATTTTTATATCTTTTTAATTTTTTATCTACATGCAACGATTTCAAAAGCTTCTCAACGCCCAGCCCAACCTCCCACTTTTTTTAACCGAAATTTAGGTTATGACTTACTCAAAAATTTTTTAGGGAAGCCCCAATATAAAAAAAGTAAAAATAAGGTTTGCGGATATGCAGATCTGTGCACGGTTTGGAAATGCCCCCCCCCCCGTTTTATTGGAGAGTTTCCCCCTGTTTATTGCCCCGCCGCCAAAAAATGAAAAAGTACCCTAAAATTATGACGCCATTTTTGACCATGATGACGCCATCATCGCAAATTTTTTGCAGTTTATAGCCTATTTCTATGTATTTTAAGCCATTTTAGACCAATTTTTACCTTATTTTCGTTTTTTATTTGTCCCTTTTTTCCCTTTTCCCGTCTTTTTTTCTCTTTATTTTTTCTTTCCCTCTGCTTGCCCCCCGTTTTGTTGCCCCTCCCCGTTTCAAAAAAGTTGCCCCCCTTTTTGCAACGCCCCCCCCAAATAAAACCCCGGGGGGGGGGGGCAGTGCACAGGTCTGGATATACATTCCGCCAACTTTTCTACGACTGTACTCTTTTCGGGTACACCTACCCTTTACGACCTTCCTCCCCCCCCCCCCTAAAAATCGGGAAGCTGCCGCAGCTTCACACCACAGTAAACAAAAATCTAGACCTGTGCACTGCCCCCCCCCCCCGGGTTTTATTGGGGGGATCAATTCCAAAACAGGGGAGGCAACTTTTTTGAAAGGGGGGGTCAATAAAACGGGGGGAGCAGGGGAGAAAAAAAAGAAAAAAAGAAAGGAAAAGGGAAAAAAGGGACAAAAAAAGCGAAAATAAGGTAAAAATAGGTCTAAAATGGCTTAAAATACATTGAAATAGGCTAAAAACTGCAAAAAATTTGCGATGATGGCGTCATCATAGGTCAAAAATGGCTTCATAATTTTAGGGTACTTTTTCATTTTTTTGCGGTGGGGCAATAAAACAGGGGGGAAACCCTCCAATAAAACGGGGGGCATTTCCAGACCGTCCACGGGTCTGAATATCAATATTTGAAAATTCACTGCCAGTTATTTTTACTTTGCTAGAAACTCTCTTCTTCTACCACATTAATATGGAAAGCTATGTTAGGTGCCAAAGATTAATGTCTCCTTTCATGCACTATATAATTGTACAAACGCGAAGTACACCGGAAAATTTAATTCAACAATTTTTTTAAAATTAAATTAAATTGATGAATAATGAAGTTTTAGCAATACACCAATATAAATTTTCTAAAAATTGACTATTTTGTTTGCCAGTTGAAACTTAAAAGTTTTTCCAGTGTACATCATATTCGTACAAAATACATTTTAATATTTTGCGCAGATAGTGAAAAAGTCACGATGCTAATCGTGACGATTTCCGTCATAGCGAAGACTAGAAAAATTTAATAGTGAAAGCCACCGCAATAGTGCAAATCAAAAGTTGAATAGTGAAAGCCAAAAAAACGTGACAGTCGTCTGTTACATTTGCAGCAGTAAATCTTATTACAGCAACAAAGCCTAGCATGCATTTTAAGCTAACGCAAGCCTACACAGTCCCGGGAGAAAAGGCTTAAGCCTAAAGCATAAAGCCAGTACAAAATTCTATTTACATTATTTTATACCTATGCATTTTTTTAAAAATAGTATCAACTTTAAAAAATTCTTGTTTTTATAAAAAGCCTAAGTCGAAAACCTGGCTCTGCCCATACGTTCAAACCTTGACCCGAGCAGTAAGCTTAAGCCTTATTTAATCTTACAATAAATCGGTTGCCAATCAAACTAAAACCTATTTAAACCCTCGATCTCTTAGGCTTAGGTCTTTCGCTTAGGCTTCTCCTTCCGCCTCCCGAGACTGCGGTCCAAAATAAAAACCCTCGAGTTCCCAACGGAAAAAAAACCCAAAAAAAAAACCAAAATAAAAAAACCGACAACTTCTGACCGCACACTCTGCGCCGGCTGGGACGACGTTGTGCGGTCGGGGTGCGGTATTTTGTGGGACTTACGGGTTCCGTCAGCTCCGGGCTGCATGAGCGGTTGGACCGTTTCCGGGTCACCGGTTGGCCTGCTGGGGTCGGCTAAAATCAGAGCAAAAATCGTTACCACTACAGCAAAAAAAAAAAAACCAAAGTCATTATAAAATACACGCGAATGTGACTCATTCAGTAGTTAAATAGGCCCTGTTTCAAATTTAAAATGAGTCACAGTGACGCATATTTTCCACGAATTATGGCTCATTTTGCCGTAGTAACGACGAAATGCAAAAGAAAAAAAACACAAAAACTTAATATAATTCGCTGTCTCCTTAATAACATAACCACCGCAAAAAACCACTCTTAATATAATCCGTTACTAAACCACCAACGATTCGCAGGCTCTACACACTTAGCGTTTGGCAATTAAGAGTTGGCTTTTCGAAGTCGTTTTCGTTTGAACACCTCGCCGAACACACACTACCGTATGGGTGCAGACCTGTGCACTGCCCCCTCCCCCGGGGTTATGATGGGGGGCAATTCCAAAACGGGAGGGCACAGGGGGCAACTTTTTTGAAACGGGGAGGGGCAAGCCGGGGGGAAAGAAAAAACAGAGAAAAGGAGAAAAAAAGAGAAAAAAAATAAAAGGAAAAGAGAAAAAAGGGGCCAAAAAAGCGAAAACAAGGTAAAAATAGATTTAAAATGGCTTAAAATGCATTGAAATAGGCTAAAAACTGCAAAAAATTTGATGGCGTCATAATAAGTAAAAAATAGCATCATAATTTTTGGGTATTTTTCATTTTTTTGCGGGGGGGGGCATAAAACGGGGGGGGGGCAAATGCTCCAATAAAGCGGGGGGGGGGCATTTTCAAATCGTGCACAGATCTGTTGGTGCATACGAGATAATAAACTCCCTCCTAGCTTAACTTGTTGTCATCTCTCCTAGCTTAACCCGTTGTCGAGAAAAGATTACCACATCCTTCTTTTCTTAACCTGTTGTCTACAAATTCATATCTCATCCTTCCTACCTAAACCCGTTGCCGTCAAATTAATACCACATCCTCACTCCCCGTTTTTCGGTATTAAAATTACATCCCTCCTCAATTAACCCGTTGTCGAAAAATAAATACCCCACCTTAAAAAATACAAAAAAAAAACAGTAACCCTAAATACTCTCCAATAACACAAATCTCCAAGTGAAGACGCGTGTAAGTAGTTCGAACGGCGCATTAATCCCACCAAGCCGCCATTTTGAAAAAAAAAAACCCGCCCATCCACGCTCGTATGCACCTTATGGCACTGAAAATTATCGGCACTTCCCAATCCCCATACTTTCCTTTTGCCGGTACAATTGCTTACGCTGCGGGAAACCCCTTTTCGTCGTTACTCTGACACAATGAGCCACAATTAGCATTAAATCAACGTGACTCTGACTCATTTTGTTTAGATTATTTGTGTGTTAAGATATACAAGGAGTCACAGTTAGGAGTATTTTACGATGCATCTGACTCATTGTGTCAGAGTAACGACGTTTTACAAAAACGTTTCTCCTAAAGCCCGGTTCGCACTGCTGCCACAGATGATGTCCCTAACAAAAATCGTCGTTACTATGAAACAAAAAGTCGCGATCAGTATAAAATCAACGTGACTCTGACTCATAATATTTATATTATTTGTGTTAAGAGATAAAAACAGTCACAATTCGTAGTATTTAACGACGATTTCGACTCTTTGTGTAATAGTGACGACCGAATAAAGGCTGGTTCATACTTATGACAAAACGCCCTTTGGACAAAGTTCAAAGGCCAATTTTAGAAAAACCAAAACGTCCTTTGGACTTTTTCCTTCGGACAAAGTATGAATGCTACTTAGAATTTATCCTTCGGGCAAAGTCCAAAGGACAAAATCCAAAGGGAAAAGTCAAAAAGGACAAAAAGTAAAAACACGCTGTCCTTTGGACAAAGTCCAAAGGACGTTTTTACGCTGTATTTGTCCTTTGGACTTTGTGGGTGTGTTTTTTTTTTCTTTTTTTTTTTTTTTTTTTTCCTTTTTTTTTTCCTTTTTTTTCTTTTTTTTCCTTTTTTTCTTTATTCCCCCCTTTGTCTTTTTTGTTCAAAGGACGTTTTGTCATAAGTATGAACCAGCTTTAAAATTGCCGCGATGCGAGAGACGCCAGCTATATGTTCTAACATTATCGCGCTCTTACAACAGCGAGAGCACACCACTTTTAGGACTTTAGTTTCATTATTATTATCTTTGCGATTATTAAACTATCAAAAATATACTTATAAATAACGCCTTCCTAAAAATGCAATGTTAAAACTAATATTTTCATCTTTCTGTTCCTAACAAATATACGTCAGTGGAGCTTTGAACATTTCACATGAAGCTACCTCTGGATCACCGGAGCTCCTCCACCTCTCAGCTGAGTAATTCAAAACTTATTTAACTTTGATGTCTAAATTTATCACGGCAGCCTTTTTAGAACTCCTATAATACGTTTTAACTAAATGTTTGAAGCACACGTATTATGATTCTTTAATTTTTTGGAAAATTAGAAAAAAAAATACGGAGGTCCAGACAACATAACTGTACACAAAACAAATTATTTGTGTAATTGAGTTACATTTCTCGAGTTATTAGAATTATCCAAATTCCATGACTTTAAAGCATGGACCACTAAGGGCATGGAAAGCTTTAAGGACCACGAGTTGCGAAAAAAAACCGAAAGTAGGTAGTATTTGTTAAGTTTTTACGTGCGGCCGTGTTTGTTGAATAATGTGATAAACTATTTCTTAATTTTGGTCCAAAAGCGCCTGATTTTCTAATCTCCTATCGCAAATTTTAACTTTAACTGATCAGCACTGTACTGCACTATTACCTGTCGTTCAGCGAACTAGTGCGAACCGATCTTAACAAATTCACTAGCTTGTTATACCAGGATGGAAAATTTTCGTAGCTGGAAATTTCCTTGTATAAAGTATTAGGAGCGGCGATAATTATTCAAATGGCAATAGTGTTCTCTGAGGCGCTCTTGTGCATTGGAGCAGTCATGGGCAAGGGGTCCGTTAACAAACGTGTAAGTAATGGTGAGTGGCTTACTCTTGTTTAAACGGAAAAACGAGTCCAAGCTAACAAGACACAAAAAACAAATTAAGTATACCTTTTCAATAGTTAAAGGTTCATTAATACAATAGTTTTATCGGTGCATAGAGTAATAATGGCGTTTAAACACTTTGTAAAAATTGTTTCTTCTGTCCGCGAGATATGCGAACTTCATTTTTTTTGTCTGTGAAGATCATTTTTCATAATCTAGTTTACATATTACGTCATAAAATTTCCTATTCATTGTTCAGCGCTTTTAAACCCCCAAAACGTCTCTTATTGGTAATAAGACAGAAGAGAATGTCAAACTGCACACTAAATTTTTGACAAAAAATTTTTCTAGAAAAGTCGCATATGAGCGAGTTTGCGTGACTTAGTTTTATTGTGAAGCGATTTTGAACACAGTATTAGCTATCTTGCAATAAAAATTGCGACTTTTTTGTTTTTCGCACAACAAAAAGATAGCTTGCGCATGTGTAACTTTTCTAGCCAACTTTTGGTTAAAAATTTCGGACATTTCTTTGTGTTATATATGTTCTTGGTAAGGAGCGGTGGGGTAGGCAGTAAAGTTTTGCCTAACTTGATCTCCGAAGCCCCTTTTTACTTTTTTTGTAAATTCTGAAATAATCAAAAAGTACCATATCCATATGTTTCAAAATTTTTTTTTGTAAAAACTAAATTTTAGTTTCAAATTTATAAACGTTAAAAATTTACAATAACTTAAACATATTTTATAGTTAAATTAAATAAGTTGTAGATATAGATTACTCGTTTAAGGGAAACTGCAGAGCTCTTCAGCTTTAAATGTGTGAAGCTTCGACATAATTGAGAAACATCACTGTTGGGAAAATTGGGTTGAAGTTGAAGTGACGCGAGGCAAGGTGTTTCTGGTTAAAAATTTTCAAAACTCAATGGATCCCTCCCTCCCTTCCAGGGACAAGCATTCCAAAACATTCAGTTCTCCGAAATCCTTAAAGATGCGGTGCGGAGTCAAAATTTTTGTCTTCGATTTTGATAATTTTTTGTGAAAACCTTACCCCTGCCCCCAATAGCCCACAAAATTTTTTAACAAAATATCTGCAGTGGTTCAGGATTTATGACCTCCCAAAAATGGCATTTTTCGACAATTCTGTACGTGACGAATTGCTTAATGGGTATTAAGATTTACGTTACAAATTATGCATTCAAAGAAAGCGGCTAGTTTCTACTCTAATTTGATACTTTGATCGTTAAGATTGGTGCAGTATTTGTCGAAATATTGCGTTTCTCGTACAAAAACCCGCGATTTTACGACGGCAGTGATTTTTGTGAAGTTTGCCCAACCTTTCTTTCCCTCACTTCGTGTTTTTAGCGAAAAAAATCGAGTGTTTTTTGTACGAGAAACGCAATATCTCGACAAATACTGCATCAATCTTAACGATCAAGGTATCAAATAAACGTTGAAAGTTGCCGCTTTCTTTGAATGCATAATTTGTAACGAAAATCGTTATACCCATTCGGCAATTTTTCACGTACAGAGTTGTCGAAAAACGCCATTTTTGGGGGCTCATTACTACTGAACCACTGCAGATATTTTGTTGAAAACATTTTTGAGGGCTATTGGGGGCAGGGGTAAGGTTTTCACAAAAAATTATGAAAATCGAAGGCAAAAAGTTTGACTACGCACCGCAACTTCAAGGCTCCCACTTATACACTACATTTGAAAAAAAATTATAGATTATAGCGCATTGTGTCAAGTCAACTGAGCTCACTTTGCCATTTTTTCAAGAGCAAGAACAAATTGTGATATCGTGATATCTTCTTAATGTTGTGAGAAGGGATTGGAATAATCATAAACAAAAAAATCATAAATAATGGAAATCATATAGGCTCAAATTCAAACGAGCTCTAAAATTCATCAGCAAAATATCACCTGCGAAATAATTAATGCTGAGGGAAATACATACCAATCATCTAAAAGACGAACGCTTTACATTTTTTATCATTAACAGGGTGCTTTTTGCCCATTTGGAAATATTGCAAAATAACTCGGGACGGTTTTATAATAAAAACTTTAAAAATTACACTAAAATCAAGGTTAATAATCAAAGATTATTTATAGCATAATTTTGAGCAATAATTTTGAAATTCTGAAGATTATCACAAGTTATAATAACTATTATTATAACTTTGTGAACAATAAAATATTCAAACGCATCAACAAAAAACCTCCCATATTATATTATTTGTTATTTTAAAGCATCAGACTACCATATATAAAAGGGCACAATTTAATAGATTAAGTACTTCTATGTATGTTTCTACCACATCTAAAAAAGCCACGCGTCTTATACTGCAGTAATAACTAAAATTTAGAAAAATACATTTTTAGTTAACTTTAGTAGAAGAATCTAGCAAAAAAATGCTTGATATATTATTTATTTAACACTCCAATTTATAAGGAAATAATTATTTAAGTATTTGTTTACAAAAATAAAAAAAAAAATTTATTCATAAATGTTTATTTTCCTAATTTTCATACAAAAGTGACTTATCTATTGATAAAATTCATTTATAAATGTTCGTGTTTTTTTATTTTCATAAAAAAGTTGACATATCTATCGACAAAATACACCTGACTTGTTCCCCTCATTTTGCTGAATAAAAAGGCTTCTTCTGATAACAAAAAAAACGCAATAAAATTTTCCGTTATTTGTAATAATCAATTAGTTTAAAATCTGATTATTATAAATCGTAATTATAAAGGGTGGAAATTGGAATTATCCCGATTGATTATCATGCGCAGGGCCGTAACCAGGGGGGATTGGGGGGATTAATCCCCCCCCTTAAATTCTGGGAAGGCAAAAAATTTTGTAAGGGTCCCCCCTTTGGTTTTTTTAAAATTAGAAAAATTTTTTTTTTCAAAATCACTTTGTAATGTGATAAATTTATCTAAAATGCATTATTTAAAGTGATTTAGGTCCATAAAAACTCTTATTTATAAAAAAGGAATTATTTATAATTCAAAATATTAGTGCAGTGAGTTTAAAAATATTGTATTTTTGTTTTGTGTGAAAATATTTGCATAATACTATTTTATTTTGTTGTATTTATTTGAAAAAACAACAGAAAACAAATAAAGATTCAGTACTTTAAAGTAGGTTTCCTGGTGCCTTTTAAAAGCTTAAAAGAATTTTCCGCCCCGGGGGCATTCTGCTCCCCGGACCCCCCTGACAAGGGGCTCTGCCCCTTGACCCCGCTGGGGGCTCCCGCCCCCCAGACCCCCCATTTCTGGGGGGCTCCCGATCCGCAGACCCCTCTTGTAGGCCCCTATAAAGCACCTTCCAAAAAGTCCCCCTCAATTGAAATCCTGGCTACAGCCCTGATGCGGCCATATTTTTATTAAAAGAGATGTAGTTTGTCCATAGTATTTTTTAATAAATTTTTTGTTACATAGAAGGAGGGATTTAAGGGTTTATTGCTGTTTTCAAAACAAAAGTTATGAAGCAAATTTTTATTTGTTTTTTAATATCATAAATTAATTTACTCAGAATTTGTAAAAATAAAAAAAATTATATAATTCATTTTATAATTATGATGTTCCTATACAAAACATTGTTGGTAATATGAAAAAGAAAATATATGGTAAATAGAGCTGTAAAAATCTATCTTACAGCTACATTAATGTTAAAATTTAAATAATAATAATGATAACAGTAAAATTAATTCTATACCTATAAAAATCAAAACTGCATAAAACTAAACTTAAATAAACAAAACGGTGACCAAAAATTTATTTTTGAAAACGTCTAACATGCAAATTTATATGTAATCAAAATAACAAACTGGCAATAAAAATTATTTATAGTAGAGTGGGATACAATTGGGTTTAAAACAACATGAAACAATAGGTAAGACTGTTTATGTTGTATATTTATTCGTAAAAATTTGAGAAAAAAAATCATTTACTGTTATGAATTCGAAAAGTAAGAATTTTAATACTTATAAAATGTTGGGCAATTTCCACCTAAAAATATTTATTTTCTTGAGGTTTCGAAAACACGACGGGTTTCTTTTCTTCAGGACAAACAGGCTTTTTTTAATGTAAGCAGGTAAAGACCGAACAGCTTAAAAACCAAGTCGGTTATATCTTATCTGATGAGATTTTTATCAATTAATTATATAAACACAAAATTTTTGCTTTTAATTTATAACCAAAAAATAATAAAAAATATTCCTTGCAAAAAATGTTTCCAAAACGTACAATCTGCATTTTTACATTCCATTCTAAAAACTCACAGCCTTTTAGCTTTTAGAGATTTTTTTCTAAAAAAACATAATTTAAAATAACATGTTTTTAGCGTTAACCCTTTCTGATAATTAAAGCGAAAATGGACGTCTCTAACGCAGAATATTTTTTTCTTCACTGCTCGCTGCTTCCACTTTACGTATAAGACGCGATTTATATTCCACGTTTGAGACGCTGTAAAAATAAGAAAGAATTAAAAGAGCACTGTCATAAATAAATCATATCCGCTAATAAATAAATCATAGGGGGCATGGGCAGGGGGGGGGGGGGGGGGGGGGGGGGGGGGGGGGGGGGGGGGCTGGAGGGGGGGGGTGGGGGGGAGAAAAGTTAACCCCCCCCCAATTTTGGAAAAATGAAGAAAAAAAATGTCTTTAAAATGACCGCTAATCATTGAGTTTTGGGGTAGTAATGAGTGTTTTTAGAAATATAAAGATCAAAAATCCAATAAAAAGGGCTTTTTGACCTAAAATTAGCGTTTTTTACCTATTTTTCCTTCAAAATCGAAGAAAAAAAAACGATATGGGTATTTTGCGTTTCTCGGATTTTAACCCCCCCCCCTAATTTTGGGTTTAACCCCCCCCCACTCCGGACCAACTTGCCCATGTATGGTTGGGGGATTAGTTAACCCCTTAAATTTTGAGAAGAGGAGTTTAACCACTTTGGAGCGGGGGGGGAGGGGAGGGAGGAATGGTGACTTCTAACTAACTACCTTCTAAATCCGGGTTAAACTCCTCCCCCTTCCCACTCCTGGCCATGTGTGCTAAAAACGGAGGAGTTTTGATAATAAACAATAATGTTAAGTTTAAAAATGTTAAGTTTAAAAAATATAATGAAAAAAATTATTGTACTACATTTGTCGCGATGAATATTCGAACTGCAAATACTTGAATATTTTATTTTTTTTATCGACAAAGGTACACTTTTTGTCTTTATTGATATACCGGATTTTATGTTTGATTTTTTTTATTGAAAAAAATTACACAGTATATACAAAAAAAACTTAATGAGTTAGAGTATTGTTAATAATCGTCGTTACTACGGCAAAATGAGCCACTTTCATTGTAAAATACACGTGACTGTGACTTATTCTGTAGTTAATAGCGTCCTCTTTTAAATTTAAAATAAGTCACAGGCACGCATATTTTATACGAACTGTGGTTCATTTTGCCGTAGTAACGACCATATTTTACTGATTCCGGACGATTTTCCCCTTACAAGGAACAATTGTTGATTCACTTTATGACAGTGTAACGAACAAGCAATTATGTCTGTTCCCACTATAACCACAACGACGAAATATACCAAAAAGTAATCAATTAATAAATCAATAATATTGTCAATAAATTCACCAATCAAATACAAATTAAAAAAAATAAAACAGATAAACCCAAAAACTTACCAGTAGCTGATGTATCTGGAACACTTTTCTTTTTTTTCTTCTGCTCTAGAACAAACAACAAAAATAATAAACTGATATCCAACTAAAAACACACACGTCTACGGGGTAAATTAAATAATTTAATAGCAATAATATATCAACTAAAACCCAACTAAATGACTGATGTTTAATTATTGGACTTTGTTTTTTGGTTCGCAGTGTGCTGAAATTATAAAATTTAAAATAATACACAATTGCCATCAACCTATCCCATGTAGTTTATACAAAAATAATGTGGACTTAAGCATTTTTTAGTGATTATACGCTGGCAACAGAAGTTTTGATTTAGGTCTGTTATATAATGCATATTCACATCTAATTTGAAACAATAAATAGAATAACATCGCTTTCTTTTATTATAAATAAACTGTTCTGTTAGCGATTCACTTCGCCTAAAGTATTTTTTTTAATCCACATGACAGTTTGTACAGACTAAACTGGATTGGACACTGTTTGAACTGAAGTTTATATTATAACAAAATAAAACCGAATTTGCGACAAACCTCTAAAGCTCTCTATTAAAATACTTTGAAGCCAAATTTTATCAAGTTTTATTTTATTATTAATTAAAATTGTATAAAAAATAATAATTAGTTTTAGTTTGTAATAGAATTCCGAGACAGCACACTGCAAACATCTATAATAATAGTCAAGACAGATGAGTAGCCTCTGGGCTCGACCCAGTAATAAATTTACGACTAATCTATTAGGTACTTACTAAATAAATAAATAATAACAACAAACTATACACTAGACTAGAGGAATAATAAATGGTATAGAGAGAATAACCAGGTTTGAAAATTCAAATTAAATGATTTCAGCCGATTGCGGGAGGTCCAAAAACTAAAATGATATGACTTATATATATACAACAAAAATAATAATTCCCAGATGCAAACAGCATATACTAACATATTTACATGCATATATAAAGCTTTCACATCTAACTGTTCTTTATGTCAACCTAACATTCTTCATACAATAAAATATACCATCAACTGCAATAATTTATTTGAGTAACAAATCAGAAAATAATAGAGCCCAGCTTTGAGTGTAAAATATTAAAAACTACTTACTTTATGCTTGACTCCGCGCTAATTAAATAAACGTAAAAAACAAATCAAAAATGAATTAAGAATAGATATTTTCACAATTATACTAGTGATTTTCCTCAGAATTGCGATTTTTAAATCTCCGGCAAAGCAAATCCTTATTTTTATACTAATTTACTTTCTCAAAAAAAATTATGAAATAGCATACGTAACTGAACGAAGTAAATACGACATACATTTACGTATTGCTCAAGGATTTTTTTTTTCTGAAATGAAAGTTTTTTGATTACAATAACCTAAAAAGCTTTATTAATTAGATGGTTTTAAATTTAAAATTTACAACACTATGTACAATTGGGTGGAAGGTATCGAGATGTTTTAGATAAAATGAAACTTCTCACTAAATTGGAAATTACTCATAACAAGCAGTTTTGTTTCTTTGTATATTAAACTTTAAATATTTATTTGAGTTTTATTAAATTTCTGACAGCTTCTTTATTTTAATAATTATATCAGTTAAAATTGACTTAATAATTTATGCAAAACTTCGAGTTGCCTTTTTTATTCTTTAGTTTCTGTATAATTAGTACAGTGTTGAAATTTTTTTTGGTAAATTATATATTGGCATAAAGGATTTTTTACTAACAATGTGTTTCAACATTAAAATTAAGCTAAATTAGGTTAAAAATAGGCTTGATCAAACGCCCAGTTTTTATATATTTATGGACTATAAAATACAAATATCTAGATTTGTTTTCTTGAGTTAACCTAATAATTTTAATGATTCTAAATCTACATGAGTCACTATTATACACTTGGGACTATAGTTAATTGCTATTCTTTTAATAAACCTGAATATATTCAAAAGTAAAAATCACTAACCTTTCCAAAGCAATAACTTTCACCTGAAGCTGAAAATTAACTAAGAAGATACCTTATAATCTGCATGAAAAAATGTAAGTACATATAGAAATTTTTTAAAAACTTATTTAATAAATGAATTTACGGAATCATTTTGTGAAGAATAGTCACGTGTTTTTTTAATATTGAGTAATCTCAAAACACATCTTATAATGAAATTTATGATATATTTGTAAAAAATTGTAAAAAAAAATGGTCATTATTATTCATTTTACAAAAATTTTTCTATTCAATATCACACTTTATTTTGAGCAGTTTTTTATAACTAAATTGTAAAAATTCCAGAAAAAAAATCGCCAAATCATTTTTATTTTCCATAGTTTTCTAAAACATAAAAAATCTTTTTTTCAAATATCATTGAAAATATTTTTCGTATAATATAATAACAAGACTTTTATAGGTAAGTTAAAACAAATTCAAATAAGTAAAAACTTCAGAGTCATGTACATTTGTAAACAATGAATGCCTCAATTAAGAGTTTTTTACATCAAAATGACAAGTGAAAATAGTGATGAGCGGAATGGCTTAACTCTCGTAACACCGGAATTGGAATTTTCTAAAAATCCAGAACAGGAACCGGAACCGAAATTCAAATTTTGCCCGGGAACAAGAGGAACCCTAGACCGGAACTGTCTATTAAACTGCGAAACCCCCTAAAACACCGGAACCGGAAACAGAACCGGAAATAAGATTTTCCAAAAATCTGGAAAAGGAACCGGAACGGGAATTTCAAATTTCTCCCGGAACATCCGGAACCGGAACTGCCCATTACTAGTGAAAAAGCATTCCACGCGCCTTTACACCCTTACGCCTCTGCGGGTGAACGTGTTGTCACTTGTCCTTTGTCACTTATCACACCAATGCGACGTATGCTTAAAAAAGACGCAACATTTTTCATTTTTGGTATACCTTTGAAAAATTAAAATGATTTTTGAAGTCAAACCCACGCTAAATTTTCAAAAAAAGGGAAAATGAAAAAAAAAACATATGTTTTGACGGTCAATGTTCCTACTCTCCGTCTTCAATATCATGCTCCGAAGCTCCGGCCATTAAACCTAAAGGATGCACAGAAGATCCGGCGTTCCGCCCCTTAAAATAAGGGATTTTAGGCTTATTAAGCTTGAAATACGTTTTAAGTTACTTTGTTTGCATTTTTGGGACCATTTTTATCGGTTTAAAAATTTTAATTAAAAAATTTCAGTTTACAACTGCAGAAAATCTTGACAAAAAAATCGTGTCTTTAGTTTTTTTTTTAAATTTGTTTAAAAACAAATTGGAACTCCGGAGCTCGGAGCTCCAGAACTTGTTTTGGGAGAAAATCGTTTTTTTTTTTGGTTTTCCGTTACGTTCCTCGGTTATAAAATTTTGAAAAAATTTTGAAAAAAATTTGAAAAATTTTAAATCGGCAAAATGTTTTTTTTTACTGACGCACGTCCCGTTTCGCCAGGAAGAAGCACACAGAGAGCGGGGGGCATCACTACAGCAAAATGAGCCACTAGTCTTGATAAAAAGCACACGACTGTGACTGGTTTTCCATAGTTAAATAAGGTGGGTTCGGAATACAACAAAATGAAGTCACAATCGGATATATTTTGTACAAATTGGGACTCATTTTTCCGTTTTAGCGACAAATAGTATTTTCGCTTTGTGTCGTGTTAGCTCGGTTTAAGTGCGCATTTTAAAGCCTATGTATGTATTTCTGATGAATCGTTTACATTAATTTAAGCGCACATGGTTTCGTATACTAAAAAAAAAACTACTTCCTGAGAACAACAAGGTTCCGGGAAATTATACGAATGCGCAAAACCGACACATAAAAGAAATGAAAAATCTAACAGGTTTATTTATTTGCGATATTTTTTTTTGTATTTTTTAAAAAAGCTTTTAGCAAAAGGGGGATTTTTTTTATTGCTATATATTGGCATAATAACGCTATAGAAATTGTGTAATAATAACACAGTTTAAAAAAGTTTCAAGCTGAGATATAGAAAAAAAACACGTAAAATTGTAAAATTTCAAAGAATTACGTCGTTTCTATTATATAATACAAAAATTAAATTCAAGATAATTTTTTAATACGTCTACGCGTGGATAGTCTGTTTATTGTGGTTCATTTGAATTTCAAACACTTTTGTATTTTTAAATTTTACACGCGATTTTTGGTATCTTAATTTGACTCTCGCTAAAAAATGTATTCCGAATAAATTTAACAAAAATTCCTAACGAAGGTTCGTTCCATTTCGCGCTTTAGAAAGAAATATGTAGTAATTTCCCTAGCTGGAAAGCTGAAAGAGCTCTGTTCGGTTTTTTTAATAATTTTATAAGTAATTAAAGAATGATACAACAGAATATTTTGTTAAAATTTTTCGTTAACTAATTTTTTTGCGAAAACTTATTTAAAACGTTTGAAACATGAAAATACAAATTTTACACTAAAAGGTTCGTTTGTTCTCAACATTTAAAAACTAACGGTAAGTACCGTAATATCAAAACATGAATTTTTTTATGGAACCAAAACACCTTTAAAAGAACGTGGCTTAAAGGAGCACTGTCACAAATCAAATTCCTATAACGCCCGAACCGGACTGCTCCTTTAATACCAAACCTACCTAGCTCAACTTTAGTATTTAGAAAGCTCCACTACAAGGGTACAACATTTTTAAACTTCAGCTGAATCGGTTCAGTATTAAAGGAGCATTCCGGTTCGGGCGTTATAGGAATTTGATTTGTGACAGTGCTCCTTTAACACTAAAAAAACTGTAATTATTGACGATTCTTAAAGTTGAGTGAAATCCAGCAAAGAAAGTATGTTTTTATGGTTTGAAAATAAGATATGGTTCCGATGTGGTTAATTTTGTAAGTGATGTTCTGTCCAATATTAGGCTTCGGAGCTCGTTCCGGCCCTTTAAACCGGACGGAGCTCTGCAGTGTTGGAGCTCCGCTTTTCAAATAAGCAATTTTCAGCTTATTTTAAACTTAAATTACACTTTAAGTTGCTCTATTTGTATTGTTAAGACTATTATTTTAACGTTTTAAATAAGTTTTCGCAAAAAAATTAGTTAACGAAAAATTTTAACAAAATATTCTGTTGTATCATTCTTTCATTATTTATAAAATTATTAAAAAAACCGAACGGAGCTCTAGAGCTCGGAGCTCGGGATAACACTACATATTTCTTTTAAAGCGCGAAATGGAACGAACCTTCGTTAGGAATTTTTGTCAAATTTATTCGGAATACATTTTTAGCGAGAGTAAATTAAGATACCAAAAATCGCGTGTAAATTTTAAAAATACAAAAGTGTTTGAAATTCAAATGAACCACAATAAACAGACTATCCACGCGTAGACGTATTAAAAAATTATCTTGAATTTAATTTTTGTATTAATATAATAAAAACGACGTAATTTTTTGAAATTTTCAATTTTCGTGTTTTTTCTATATCGCAGCTTGAAACTTTTTCAAACTGTGTTATTATTACACAATTTCTATAGCGTTATTATGCCAATATATAGCAATAAAAAAATCCCCCTTTTGCTAAAAGCTTTTTTAAAAAATACAAAAAAAAATATCGCAAATAAATAAACCTGTTAGATTTTTCATTTCTTTTATGTGTCGGTTTTGCGCATTCGTATAATTTCCCGGAACCTCGTTGTTCTAGGAAGTAGTTTTTTTTTCAGTATACGAAACCATGTGCGCTTAAATTAATGTAAACGAATACATAGGAAATACATACATAGGCTTTAAAATACACACTTAAACCGAGCTGGAATCCCGACACAAAGCGAAATTATATTGTCGCTAAAACGGAAAAATGAGTCACAATTTGTACAAAATATATCCGATTGTGACTTATTTTGTATTCCGAACACCACCTTATTAACTATGGAAAACCAGTCACAGTCGTGTGCCTTTTATAATGACTGTGGCTCATTTTGCTGTAGTGATGACGCCCCCGCTCTCTGTGTGCTTCTTACTGGCGAAACGGGACGTGCGTCAGTAAAAAAAAACATTTTGCCGATTTAAAAATTTTCAAATTTTTTTTCAAAATTTTTTCAAAAATTTTCCTGAGCCGAGACGTAACGGAAAACCAAAAAAAAAAACGATTTTCTCCCAAAACAAGTTCTGGAGCTCCGAGCTCCGGAGTTCCAATTTGTTTTAAAACAAATTAAAAAAAAAAACTAAAGACATGATTTTTTTGTCGAAATTTATGCAGTTGTAAACTGAAATTTTTTAATTAAAATTTTTAAACCGATAAAAATAGTACCAAAAAAATGCAAACAAAGTAACTTAAAACGTATTTCAAGCTTAATAAGCCTAAAATCCCTTATTTAAGGGGCGGAACGCCGGATCTTCTGTGCATCCTTTAGGTTTAATGGCCGGAGCTCCGGAGCATGATATTGAAGACGGAGAGTAGGAACATTAACATTCAAAACATATGTTTTTTTTTAGTTTCCCTTTTTTTTGAAAATTTAGCGTGGGTTTGACTTCAAAAATTAGTTTCATTTTTCAAAGGTATACCAAAAATGAAAAATGTTGCGTCTCTTTAAAGCGTAGCTCGCGTCGGTGTGATAAGTGACAAAGGACAAGTAACAACCCGTTCACCCGCAGCGACGTAAGGGTGTAAAGGCGCGTGGAATGCTTTTTCACTAGTAATGGGCAGTTCCGGTTCCGGATGTTCCGGGAGAAATTTGAAATTCCCGTTACAGTTCCTTTTCCAGATTTTTGGAAAATCTTATTTCCGGTTCTGTTTCCGGTTCCGGTGTTTCGGGGGTTTCGCAGTTTAATAGACAGTTCCGGTCTAGGGTTCCGGATGTTCCGGGCAAAATTTGGAATTGCGGTTCCGGTTCCTGTTCTGGATTTTTGGGAAATTACAATTCCGGTGTTCCGGGGGTTCCGCAGTTCCGCTCATCACTATTTTCCACTTGTCATTTTGATGTAAAAAACCCTTAATTGAGGCATTCATTGTTTACAAATGTACATGACTCTGAAGTTTTTACTTTATTAAATTTGTTTTAACTTACCTATAAAAGTCTTGTTATTATATTATACGAAAAATATTTTCAATGATATTTGAAAAAAAGATTTTTTATGTTTAGAAAACTATGGAAAATAAAAATGATTTGGCGATTTCTGAATTTTTTACAATTTAGTTATAAAAAACTGCTCAAAATAAAGTGTGATATTGAATAGAAAAATTTTTGTAAAATGAATAATAATGACCATTTTTTTTTTTACAATTTTTTACAAATATATCATCAATTTCATTATAAGATGTGTTTTGAGATTACTCAATATAAAAAAAACACGTGACTATTCTTCACAAAATGATTTCGTAAATAATTTTATTAAATAAGTTTTAAAAAATTTCTATATGCCTTACACATTTTCATGCGGATTAATTTGTATTCTTAGTTAATTTTTAGCTTCAGGTGAAAGTATTGCTTTAGAATTGTTAATGATTTTTTCTTTTGAATATGTAGGTTTATTAAAAGAATAGCAATTAACTATAGTCCCGAGTATAATAGTGACTCATGTAGATTTAGAATCATTAAAACTATTAGGTTAACTCAAGAAAACAGATCTGATATATTTATTTATAGTCCATAAATATATAAAAACTGGGCGTTTGATCAAGCCTATTTTTAACCTAATTTAGCTTAATTTTAATGTTGAAACGCGTTGTTAGTAAAAAACATTTATGCCAATATATAATTTACCAAAAAAAATTTCAACACTGTACTAATTATACAGAAACTAAAGAGAATAAGAAAAAAAGGCAACTCAAAGTTTTGCATAAATTATTAAGTCAATTTTAACTGATATAATTATTAAAATGAAGCTGTCAGAAATTTAATAAAACTCAAATAAATATTTAAAGTTTAATATACAAACAAAACTGCTTGTTATGAGTAATTTCCAATTTTAGTGAGAAGTTTCATTTTTATCTAAAACATCTCAGAATACCTTCCACCCAATTGTACATAGTGTATCAATTTTAAATTTAAACCATCTAATTAATAAAACTTTTTTAGGTTATTTGTAATCAAAAAACTTTCATTTCAGAAAAAAAAAATCCTTGTTCAAATCTTTAGAGTACCGCCTTTAAAAAATAGGTTTAGTTTTGGTACCTAAATACCTAAGACCCCAAAAAAATGTTAGTATTATGCTATTTAACTTTTTAAAGTTTAAACGTTTTTTCTGGTAATTTTAACACAGCGAAACCATTACTATTATGATTTCATTTCTATTTTATTAAAAAATATCAAGATAAATTTTTTTAAGCAACGTTGGAACGATCAATTTTTTAAAGCGTTTCACATTTAACTCTTGATGATATCACTCGAATAAAACACCGCATATTATAGCTATAAAATTATACTATAGGTTTATTTGTCAACTTCGGTAAAAAATATTGAATAGAAAAAGAAAAAACAAAAAAAAATCAAGATAAATTTTTTTAAGCAACGTTTGAACGATTAATTTTTTAAAGCGTTTCACATTTAACTCTTGATGATATCGCTCGAATAAAAAACCGCATAATAGTTTTGTAACTATTATTACACTATAGGTTTATTTGTCAACTTCAATAAAAAATATTAAATAGAAAAAGAAAAAGAAAAAAAATTGTGTAAAAAGAAACCAAATTTTTTTTAAAAAAACTAGAAGTATTAACTTTATATTTTTTATATTTTGGAAATATTAGCTTTATATCAATGACAGTATTAGAGAAGAATTACAAGGAATAAAACTAACAGATAAAACAAATCAAAATTTCACGAGCATTTAGAGTAACTGACCTAAAATCGGCCAGCCTTAATTTCGGCCATCGGTTGTTATTTTTCCCATGCACAAAATTATGAAATGGACTGCGTATGGTTAGATAAATGACATGACGATCTGTCTAGCAATAGGAATTTCATGATTTTGCGTATAGTAAAAATAACAGCCGGTTGCCGAAATTAAGGCTGGCCGAACTTAAGTCAGTTACGCTAACCACCAAAATTAAAGCAACTCACCTTGTGAAACTGGGAGCGCTTTTGATAGCTTCCTGAGTAACCGGATCGTCGTCCCACGGTAAAATTCCTAGGGTAATACTGGTGGTTTTGGGCGCCGTAATCGGCCATGTTCCAGCTGTCTGCGCGTTCGGCTGGCACGGTATAAGGTCCTAGGCTGGTAGTCGTCGGTCGGGGGGCGATTGGCGCGAAATAAGGACTTTCCTTCGTGTCGGCGCGCTGATAAGAAGAAGACTTAGAAAGGCGACCGGACCTCTGGTGGCTTCCCGCGAATTATGGCGCGTCGGCGTGGGCGGGTATGAGGGAGGAAAAAGAAAAACGAGCCGAATAAAGAAGGGGGTCGGGCCCGCGAATAAGCGCTGGCGCGGTTTTAGCCACAGTTTCAGCAGCGAGCGCGAATGACGGATTGCTGGTCGGCTCCCTCTCCGGCAAGCTCGGAGCTGTTATGAATGAATGATAAATAAGCCGCGTTTTAACTCGACTTTTCCCCGTTCACTTTCGCTCTTCGAAAACGATTCCAATCTGGAAGTCCGGCGTTTCAACGGTGATTTTAAGATCGGATTTTGTCTAAAATCGAAAAACAAAGACTCAAGGTAGTATTGCGTATGATAATATCGAATTTTAAATGTGAAATTGTGAGCGGTGTAAAGAGGAGATAACGGCGCGCGGGCTTGCTTACGCACGTCGCTTGAATAAAAATCGATTCCAGCCCCGACATATCCACACAGCGGGGGCTCCTTGATTGCGTAACAATTACTGGAAGTTTCGATTTAAAACGACGCCATCTTCCAACCTGTTCGCAAAAATCTAGGAATGTGGTTTTTTTAAGCTTAGCTTACATCCGCAGCCAATAGCGAATGAATGGAAATTTGTCGGGCTCATAAATGATGTTTGCGAAAATGGTCCCTTTTTCTTATATAAAATTACCTTTTTGTGCGTTAACAAGAAGCGTCCCGTGGTGTTTTTTTAGGAGGCAAAAATTGCATGATCTACGATATATAAGTATAAGCAAAGCTATGAGCGTTACACATGCTATTCTTATTAAGATAGGCGGTTTTTTGATTAGGTTTTTTAAATACAGGCGTGTTTATAACAGTAACAGTGCGAATAAAGGAAGCAAACAATATTATGAAAAAGAAAAACAATTTGATTAAAACATTTAATAAAAGGCTGAAATACAATAAAGTCTTCTAATCTAGCTGTATATAGATTGGTTGTTATAAGGAAAGTCTTCTAATCTAGCTGTATATAGATTTGTTGTTATAAGGAGGTTATGAAGTCTAATCGCCCAACTAATTACTTGTAGACAAATATTAATTTAAATAATTAATTTTTAAAGTGATTAATTGAGTTTTATCCTAATAGGTTAGGTTCCTAGCATAATCCTAACTGGATATCACGCCTGGAGATCGACCGCTGCACCTGCTCCGGCTGATTTGGAGCCCCGGAACTTTTTTACACCCCGGGCCGGGCCCGACCCCAACTCGAACAAATTTATACGAGCCGGGGCAAACTGGGGTGAAAGAAAACCACCAAAGAATTGTCCAAATTCAATAGTACAATAAAAGTTAGTAGTCAATATCCTGGAAATTTTATGTATAAATATAAAATGCCTTGTATGGATATAAAATAAAGTGGTTCGCTTCGTCTTAACTCTTTCTGATTGTTACCGCTGCTCAGACGCGAATGGCGGATCGCGTCTCCGTGCTTTTTGTGTAAAAACCCCGGCGAAAGGCGCCCCTAGGAACCATACATGGGCAAGTTGGTTCGGAGTGGGGGGGTTAAACCCCAAATTAAGGGGGGATTAAAATCCGAGAAACGCAAAATACCTATATCGTTTTTTTTCTGGAGTGCATTTTACCCATATCGTTTTTTCGATTTTGAAGGAAAAATAGGTAAAAAAACGCTAATTTTAGGTCAAAAAGCCCTTTTTATAGCATTTTTGAGCTTTTTATTGCTTAAAACATTCATTTTGACCTTAAAACTCAAGTTTGGGGGCAGTTAGAAGCCATTTTAAAAACATGTTTTCTTCATTTTTCCAAAATTGGGGGGTTAACCTTTTCTCCCCCCCCACTTCTGAGTGGGGGAAGGGTTAACCCCCCTTTTCAGAATTTGGGGGGTTAACCCCCCAACCCCCTTCCTTGCCCATGTATGCTAGGAACGCCTTCGTGCTACAATTGAACCCGGTTTTCTCGGTTCATTGAAACTGCCTCCGGAAGATAACAGGCGAGTGGGAGGCAGGTAAAATTGCTTTGGAAATCGCTAGGAGGCAGGCTGGAGGCGTATAGGAGGCAGGTAAAAGTGCCTCAAAAGCAGCTAGGAGGCAGGGCGGGCTGGACCACTTGCCTCCTATGGTAAAACATATACAGGTTAGGAGGCAGCTATAGGAGTCAGGTAAAACAGTCTAGAAAGCGAGGTGGAGGCAGGTAAACTTAGAATGGAGGCAGGTAGAAGTCAGGTCAGAGGCAACAAGGAGGGAGCAAAATTTGTGATGGAGGCAGGCTGGAGGCAGGTTAAAAACCTGTTTTCCCAATCGAGGCACCTCTCCTTTACCGGGATAACATTGAACAGCATACTAGCGCTTTCTTTTTTCGTGTTTCAAACGCGTGGTTTTTAGCTTCGAAAATTGTAAAAGGTTTTTACATTGTATGTTTATAAATCAAATTCTACATTTACCTATATGTACCAAATTCACCCACTTCTTTTCGGCTTCAAATTCTAAACACTTCAAATTCCAATTCTAATTCAAATTCAAATTCTAAAGTCAAATTCTAATTCGGGCTCGATGTTTTCAAGCTGGTGATGCAAGTTAGGCTACAAACCTAAGGCCCCAAGTTCCTAACTTTTATATTTCGAAACAGCAAGATTTTTCTGAAAGATGTTAAGAGTGGAGATCTAAGATCTCAAATTATGGCTTCAAATGACCAATCAAAAACTGTATAATCCCAAATGATACCTTTACTTTATAAAGTTATGACTGCAGTTTCCACAATTAAACTCTAAACTCAAAAAAAGAAAATCTCAAAAGTGTTATAGGGTGAAAAGAGGGGGGGTATAGTTCTTCTCGTTTTTTGAAAAATATACGGGGAAAGAAACGCCGGAACCAAATAAAAAATAGTTGTATATCGCCCGATGATTTTTTTTTTTTTTTTTTCTTCCCCCTCTCATTTTTTTTTTCTTCCTGGCGGAGAGCGGTTACGCCCTTAATTTCAGCCTGGAAGACTTTAGCTTTAGTCACCTAGGGCTTTACATATTTAATTTGCAACAAAAATATAACTTATAAATTCGCTAGCAACCCAAAAATATAAATTTTCGCACTAGGGCTCCAAATTACCAACGTGGGGTTTAAAGTTCTCAAAGTAAAACTTAAACTTTTTTTTAAACCGTCAAATTTATTAACCTACTCTCTGTTTTTTTTTTAGCGATACTGGAAAAAAGTTGACAAAAATTTTTTGTTGGCGGTCTTATAACTTTTGAACGCGCCGCGATCAATATGCAAATATCTCGCGTTAAGGTCCTTGTACTTTTGGCTACCTCATGAAAAAAATTTTTTTCAAAAATTTTCGGGGGTTAGCCCCAAAATTGCCGAAATTTACGGTCGATTTTTTTCGGCCAAATTTCTAACTTTTTACCGTACGGGGCTTTACGTCTGAAAATTTTTTGGCAGATTGCCCATACTTTTTTGAGCTCAAAAATATATAATTTGTTAGGGGTAACCTACCTGGGTCGAGTACCCCGAGAGGTTAAAGGGGGTCAATTTCACGATTTTTGGATCGAATTGGCATATGCCCAAAATGGTTAGCAAGGTGAGTTGGGGGGATTTATCTGAAAAAAATCAGGGGGACAAGGTGGAAATGTGTTATATGTGAATCCAGTGAAAATCATATTGCAGAAGGTGTAAGAGCTTCTAAGACAAAAAAGGCACTAAAAAAAATCAAATTTGGGGGACACGCCAGGGGCTACCACTGATATGCTCCAGTTTTCTGAGCTCAGGGCTGTCGGTACCTGAGAACTAGTGTCATTATGTTTTGCTAAAAATCTTTGTATGGGGGACACCAAATGCATATTTTGGCATCATGCTCAAAAACTGTTAGAGCCACAGGCCTGAGACCGGGTAGGATTTAGGCGGAAATTTAAGTCCGACATTTTGGTGATAGTCTCAAAAAAATCTTGATGCCCTAAGGCACTGCAATGGCTGACCCCTAAAAATAAAACTTTTGACACAGCCCCTCTACATAGGCGAATAGTATACCATTTTAAAGCTCTCGGCGTGATGATTTCAAAAATTTAAAAAATTTGCTCTAAATGGTCAAGTAACCAAAACACAGACACCTTTGTACCCCCAAAATTAGTAAGGGGTGATTTTTTTGTTTTTATTATTTATAAGCCGTGTTTATATTCGCTTGAAAGCTCTATGCGCGCTTATTTTAAAAATATTAATTTTAGACTAAAATTTTTTATGGTTACCCGGTTACATACCCCCAAATGCCCCAAATTTTGAAAAATGGTAATTTTGTCATTTTTTCATTTTAAGTGACATGTTTATACTCATATGAAAGCTCTCGACGCACTGATTTCAAAAATATATGGTTTTTTTATTTTCTTCAGTGGTTACCCATTTTTGCACCCATCAATGTACCCCCTAAATTCTTAAGAGGTGATTTTATTATAATACCCTCATGTTCATACTCATATCAAAGCTTTAGACACGCTTATCCCAAAAATATAAATTTCAACTCGATTCATCTAATGGTTACCATTTTTACAACCCATAAATTACCCCCAAAAATTTTAGGGGGTCTTTTTTATATATTTATTATAATACCCTCATGTTTATACTCATATCAAAGCTTTAGACACGCTTATCCAAAAAATATAAATTTCAACTCGATTCATTTAATGGTTACCATTTTTACAACCCATAATATACCCCCAAAATTTTAGGGGGTCTTTTTTATATAATTATTATAATACCCTCATGTTTATACTCATATCAAAGCTTTAGACACGCTTATCCCAAAAATATAAATTTCAACTCGATTCACCCTATGGTTACCATTTTTACAACCCATAATGTACCTTCAAAAATTTTAGGGGGTATTTTTTATATATTTATTATAATACCCTCATGTTTATACTCATATCAAAGCTTTACACACTTATCCCAAAAATATAAATTTCATCTCGATTCATCTAATGGTTACCATTTTTACAACCCATAATGTACCCCCAAAAATTTTTAGGGGGTCTTTTTTATATATTTATTATAATACCCTCATGTTTATACTCATATCAAAGCTCTAGACACGCTTATCCCAAAAATATAAATTTCAACTCGATTCACCCTATGGTTACCATTTTTACAACCCATAATGTACCCCCTAAAAATTTTTGGGGATAAATCCCCCCGATCTCAGACCTGTGGCTCTAACAGTTTTTGAGCATGATGCCAAAATATGCATTTGGTGTCCCCCATACAAAGATTTTTAGCAAAAATCCTGAAATTGACCCCCTTTAACCTCTCAGGGTACCCGACCCAGGTAGGTTACCCCTAACAAAATATATATTTTTGAGCTCAGAAAAATAGGGGCAATCTGCCAAAAAATTTTCAGACGTAAAGCCCCATATAGTAAAAAGTTAGAAATTTGGCCGAAAAAAATCGACCATAAATTTCGGAAATTTTGGGGCTAACCCCCAAAATTTTTGAAAAAAAATTTTTTTTCAGAAGGTAGCCAAAAGTACAAGGACCTTAACGCGAGATATTTGCATATTGATCGCGGCGCGTTCAAAAGCTATAAGACCGCAAACAAAAAATTTTTTTCAACTTTTTTCCAGTATCGCTAAAAAAAAAACAGAGAGTAGGTCCTTGTTATCGATTTATTGATAAAAATAATTAAAAAATAGCAAAATTAAAACTTCTAACCGCACAATAACAGCCTGTTAGCAACAATAAGGATTGTACAGAGCAGACAGTAGACAGCTCCTCATAGAAACTGCTCAAAAACAACAGAGGGCTGTTCTCTGTTGCTATTGCTGGCGGAAATTGCGCAACGCCATCTACTTCAAACGCGCGGAAAAACGCAGAAACAATAAAATATTTTTTGTTAATTCTTGATTTACTTATAAAGAAATTAATTTAAAGTTTTGTTTTAAAAAAAATAATTACAATTATCGATGGTGCTGGAAGCCACGCGGCAGTTTAGCACCACAGCACCGCGCCAACTATAATTAACCAACGATAGGAAAAATTTGTAATTCGTGTTCATCTTTTTCTACTTATTTTTATTACTATTATTCTAACGCACATATCTTAAAATCGATATTTGTTTATCGTTCATTTGGCGTTTTAGCCGAGACACCGCACCAACTATAATCAGAGAACGTGGACAAAATAAAATTTGTAATTCATGTTTATCTTCTTCTTCTGCTAATTCTTTACTTAAAAAAATAATTGCAATCACTGGTGTACTGGAGCGCCACACAACAACGTAGCCACACGGCAAAGCGCCAACTATAATTAAAGAATGTGGGTAAGTTTTGTAGTTCATGTTCATCTTCTTCTTCTCATTTTTATTATTATTTCCAAAATATAGTTGCAGTCCTTGCTGGTGCGGCGATTTATGCCAACTCTACCGCTCCAACTATAATTAGACAACGTACGTAATTTTTTTAATAAATTTTCGTTTTCTTCTTTTTTTTATTTCAAAAAATATAATTGAAATATCAGTGAAACGAGAGCGCCATATATCGATTAAGCCCCATGGCACAGCCCCAAGTATAATTAGAGAACTTGGATAAAGTTTGTATTTCATATCCCTGTTCTCCTTATGATTAATGGGTTTTTTTCAAACGCTTATATCTTAAAACCGATATTCCTTTGTTGTTACTGATTGATTGATTGATATTGATCTTAAATAAACATGAGCTCTTTGGAAAGGGTAAAAAATCGCGCATTAGTTTTTTTAGGAGCCACCTTTTTCAGTTTCCAAATTAAAAATATAAATTGTTGACAACATAATTTCAAATTCGTTTTAATAATCCAGCACTATAGGCACCTTGCACTGGAACTCGGTTTATACATAAAGTATGCAATACACATAGTGATTCACCATAAATGATAATTACCGTATCTCCTACTTATCTTTCGTAGTATGCAGATTAACCCTCCAAAGCGCGCGAAATTTCGATCGGTTTATCTGCATACTACAAAGGATAAGTAGGAGATACGGTAATTATCCATTATAGTGTCTCGCTATGTTTATTTCATACTTCATGTATAAACAGAGTTCCAGTGCAAGGTGCCTATTAGAAATCTATATTATTGCATAGCTAACTTTTTTATATTTAACTCTAACTTTTTTGCACTCTAACTTTTTTATATTTAATTTAAAAATTTAATTTATCAACAATAAATAAAGAATAAAAAATGTCAAAGTTTTTCACATTGCATTTTGCAATGTTAACGAAAAATACGTTTTCTATTGATAATATTAATACTGTTAAAACATTACATCTCGGCAACGGATTTATTATAAACATTTGTCATTGAGCAGATAATACTATACTATATAACGTTACTTCTTTAATTTGATTTTAAAAATTGGTAGACTAACCTTGAAAAATGCTCTAAGAATAGAGCAGGAGAAAGGGGCAATTTCTCCCCCCGCGTGTGTTTAGACAGAAAAGATGTGGACTAGTCTGAGATGGACATTATTTGCACCATAAATATTTTGTGGTTGATTTGGTCAGCTGCCCACTGAATAAAAATTTCTACCATATGATAATAATTTATTTATGCCTCGAATTAATTACACAGCACTGTATCATTTTTTTAATTTGATGAAATGACAATTGAAAAATTTATACTCACAGCAATCTTTGACAAGCGCGAAATCGCCACTTTTTAAAATTTATAGTTGTTTCTTACACATACAAATACAACCTTCTAATTGTAAAAGTGGCGATTTTGCGCTTATCAAAAATTCCTGTGAGTTTAATTGTAAAAGTGGCGATTTCGCGCTTATCAAAGATTGCTGTGAGTTTAATTTTTTCAATTCAAAATTTTTTTTGCCTCTAAGTATGTAAACACTTGGCATGAAAAGAATGATGGTAAGTTTGCAGTTGGGTGTAGCCTTAAATTCAATCTTAAATTAAAGTAAAAAGGTAATTAGTTGGATAATAATAGAAACTTTCTCCACAAGGAAAAAAATATTTTTTGATAAAAAGATTTTCTCTGTAAATAAGAAAATAAATTTTGGCTTTGGTTTACAAGTTTAAGTTTTTTCTCCGTAAAGAGAAGAGTTTTTAAAAGAAAAACTTTTTGATATAGCTCAAAAAATAAACCCTCGTTTTTCTTTTTGCATTAGCCAGCACACTAACCAAAAGTACCAGCGGTTGTTACAGCTGAACCTTCCTCTTCTTCTTCTTCTTTTCATAAAATAGGAAAAACTTAATGCTCACACCACGATATGCCTGAAAACCTTTTTACCTCTTAAAACAAGCTAGCTTGTTTTAAACGGTCCTTATTTGTGGAACAAACGTTAACTTTTTTGCGTGGTATATTCCATATATAAAAAAGTGTACATGGTATACATATATAAAAAAGTGATTTGCTGTGTGGCGGAGGGCGTGTGGTAGTTTAGGTTAGTAAAATATATTATTATAATCGCTAAAATATTATATTGCCATTACGTCCAGTTTTCATACGCGTTGTTAACGTATTCAAATTTTTGTCGCCACGCATTTCAAATTAAATCGTTCCAAGCAGTAAAAAGGCTCCATAGGGTGGTGTATGGGCATTAAGGGGTTTCTTATTACGGTTTTGTGCGGTTACCAACTGAGTAGTTGAACCTACCGCTTGATTGGAACCCTAATTAATCGGCAGACCCAGAATAGGTATTTTTTATATATATTTTAACCTTTATTTTTGTACAATGATCCCGCTTGAGACGCCGGCGCACTGCAGTTGGTTATAGCCCAGTGGCTGACTGAGTTATTTTTCATGAGTTAGGACAAATTTCTGGCGATACTGATCTAAAACACATGGCGGAATGGCATCGAAGTAACCAGTTGGTAAAGGTATTTTTTTAATTAGAAAATTGCACGTAAATTAATTTAAATTAATTAATTAAAAATTCTAAGTTAGGAGGTTTAGCAAACCCTTCTGGAAGTGGTCATCAAAGCCCTTCCTTATTAAAATTCAACCTTGTTAAATTCAAGATTGTTTCAAAAAATTGCAAATTTCTTTTAAATTCAATTTTCGCAACCGCTATAATTTAAGTCCTCTAACACTAGTCACATAAAATTTAATTTGTCATTTATCATTTATCTTTTTATTTTCTTTTTTTTTGTTAGTGTCTTCGGGTAAAGCTAACCCATGTGAAACTCAACTTTTGGGCCAAAGCCTTAAAATTTTCATTTAGTATTTACTTGTGCTCAATGCAAAAATTAACTAACATGCTCGCCACAACGCGGTTTGTTGTCCTAGCGTAAAAATCTTAATAAATTCTATTGGTGTAACGGTTGTAAACAAATCACTCAGCGGCTGCACAATTTATTACATAAAGCTGTTCTTAATTCACGTGAACACTTGATTTTAACACGGTCACTCCTACAAATACTCAAGCATAAAGTCATCCTATACGACACAATCCGTTGTGGTTTCTTCCATTCCAATAGCTCTAATTCCTAATAAAAAGAGTAAAAATACGTTAGTATTTTTAACCATAATCCCTCTCCACCGTGTCCCGCCCAACTTGACCCCAAGGTCAAGAGGGTGTGTCGTATTGAGCGAAACGTATTTTTTAATAAAAATTATATTTTAGTTTAATTTTAGCACATCAGGTAAACCATTTATTTATTTATTAATGTATATTTTTGGTTGGCTGTCTTTACCGTATTTTTTGCTCTAAAATTTTTTCATGTGTGTTAATTTGGGGTATTTTCTGTTTCCCCATAGTTTTTGTTACTATTTTCTTATTAAGTAGGTTTAAACTCCCTGGAGCGAATTATCCATGGAGCAAATTGTCTCTCTTACAATTTTTCAAGAATTGATTTTTTCAGGGAGCGAATTGTCCCGGGAGCGAATTGTCTAAGGAGCGAATCGTCCCAAAAGCAAATTTTTCGGGAGCGAATTGGTGGGAGCGAATTGTCCCGGTCCCAAACTGGGAGCATGGAGCCGAAAGTAAAAATTGCTAAAACACCTAAGCCTAAGCAAAGCCTAAATCTATCCCTAAACCAATTTTTTTCTTAAAGGCTTCAAGTTCCTATTGCTCGTGGCTCCAAGTTCCCAAAAACTTCCAGAGGCTTTAGGCTCTCTGCTTGTGGCTCTAAAGACCACCTACTAAGATCAGCATACTATTAGTTATATAAACTTTCAGCCTTGTTTCCGTGAAAATAAATCATATTTTTGGCTATTAAGTAAGAAATTTAGCTCATTTCCAGATTTAATATTACAATGCTACGAACATACGCATAAATACATTTTAGTATACTTTTACTATTTTAATTTTTGGTGGATTTTTTTGTGATTATACAAAAATGTGACCTCTCCACCTTTAAAAGACTGGTTGACACGCCTATCAAAGCCCAGCTGGCCGAATCTTTATTATATAAAATATTGTGAAACAAAAATTACTTTTTTTGATTTTTATCTTCTCTCAGTAAAAAAAAAGGCTATTCTTTAGGCATAAACGGGCATCAACGGCTCAATCTTTTTATTAGAATTATATGGTTTTGGATCAATGTAATGTAGAGAACCTCGCATGCGGATAAAAGGTTTTTATTATACTCTCTAAAACCAGTTCATAGTTTTCTTTTGATTATTTAGTTAGTTATGAGTAAAACAAAAAACAAATTAATATAAATCAATTAATTATTTTAACAAATACACAAAAACAACTAACAAAATCCTTAAATGTCTATTAAATTAATTAAAGTATATGTACTTCAAATTTACTAATTCATAAAAAAACTGAAAAAGATAATGAACTAAAAAATTACAAAGTATTGTACTAAATTTTATTAAATAAATCATTTGTTTGTAATCAGATATAAATGTTAGGTTTAATTTACAAAATTTAAATAAAAACCTGTTTTTTTTAACAAAAACCAAAGTATGTTTTAAAGTTTTTGTTGTAAAACCTCAAAATTTTTAACATCCACTCACTCAATTGGGAGTTTATTTTAACAATAATGAAGTTGATAGATCAATTTTTAATGTCATATAGTATAACTGATCACGTCATATATGTTTTGCTCTGTGGGAATAAATGGAAAGACCTGTTTAAGCCAATTAGCGCTTGGAAAAAATTGATCTCCAATAAATGAGAGATCTTAATTTTGTCCCAAGCGCTAATTGACTAAAAGTGATTCTAAACGTCATATTTCTGTAAAGATATTTAACACTGAACATCTTCCGTTCCAATGGGAGGGTTTTGATTTGACCATCGTTTTCGCCAAAGTTATCTTTTTGATTCACAAATTAATTTGTTAAAACTGATTAAAAACTTTCTGAAATCAAATCTTCTTATTTTTTATTTTTTTTTTCTTTTTAAAAAACCAAACGGATCTTATTTATTATTTAGTCATAATCTGGTTAAGAAGACCGCGAAAAAACGCCGCCTTAACTCATTTGGGAATGGTTTATCATCAGGAAACAATAAATTAATTTATGATTTTGTATGAATTTATTTTTAATTAAGCTAACCTTCTTAAAAAACTAAAAAAAACAATTTTACTATTTTTTTAATGAGAGAATGTCGCTTTCAAGACTTATTCCTATTACTACGAAAATGATAATTATGTGCAAACTGGTATAAAAATGGTTTCGAGAAGATAAGAAGCAGCAGTTTTGAATTCACAGGTTATTTTTGCTAAATTTGAAGTAAGTTATATTTTCAATTGTCTATGTCTTATATTTTGTAAGGTTTTTTTTAGTCAATAAAAACACAGTGTGATATCCTAGTTGGTATTATGGGATATGTTTTGGACAAATTTTTCATAAAATGTACAGTCCTTCATCTGGTTTACTATAAA
>JASAMX010001302.1:0-10741 GCA_030248175.1 Microlaimidae sp. YZB2_3 | reverse complement strand
CCTTCGTCTTGTGTGGGAGTGGCGTCTTTGTTGTATTCTGTGTTCTGAATTATTTTCATTATTTCTTCTGGCGGCACAGTTCTAAAATAAACAAAATATAAAATCATTGTGAATGTTTGTCTGTAGAAAAAAGCTTTTTATAACCATTTTAAAATGATAGTCTTCAAAAAAATATGTACCTTGAAAATGTTCGTTTAGACTGGCCCATTTGCATCATAACAATACGTGAATTGAGTAGGATACTTAAAGGTGCGGTACCGAGTCAAATTTTTTGTCTTCGATTTGGATTATTTTTTGAAAAAACCTTACTCCTGCCCCCAATAGCCCCTAAAATTATTTATCATCAAAATATCTCAAGTGGTTCAGGAGATGACCATCCGAAAATGGCTTTTTTCGACAATTCTGTACTTAAAAAATTGCTCAATTCGTATTAAAATTTAAATTACAAAATATGCACTCAAAGAAAGCAGCTACTTTCTACTTCAATTTGATACTTTGATCGTTAAGATTGGTGTAGTGTTTGTCGAGATATTGCGTTTCCCGTACAAAAAACTCGCGACTTTTTTGCTAAAAAAACCAAAAGACGGACCTTTTTTACCGCCACTTTTTTATTTTTAGCAAAAAATTGCGGGTTCTTGTACATGAAACTCAATATCTCGACAAATACTGCACCAATCTTAACGATAAAGGTATCAAATTAAAGTAAAAAGTAGCTGCTTTCTTTGAGTGTATATTTTGTAATTTGAATTTTAATAACTATTGAGCAATTTTTCAAGTACAGAATTGTCGAAAAACGCCCTTTTCGGAGGGTCATATCTCCTGAACCACTGCAGATATTTTGATGAAAAAATTTTTGTAAACTATTGGAGTCAAGGGTAAGATTTTCACAAAAAGTAATCAAAATCAAAGACAAAAAGTTTGACTCGGTACCGCACCTTTCTTTAAGTAGTTCTAAATCTGTATCAAAAACTTACCATCACTTTTAATAGTCTGCTTAATTTAAGTACACTTGGAGTTATGGTGGTACCGGCCTCATATTTCCATACCGGAAAGGGGAAGCTGTGGTAGAAAAATCATATTTATTAATAAACTTGAAACATCGGTTTTTATTTACCAGTTTTACCAAACAATTAATCTCTAATTTTGTATGAACACAATTTAAAATGCTCATATAAAATTTTTATAAATGTCTAAACTTAACTGAAATTTAAATAAACCTTAATTTACCATTTTAAAAGTTTTTTTTATTTGATAATGTTTATAAAAATCAAATAAAAAATCGCATTTTTTGCGATTCTTCGAAATGGGTGATTTTTTAACTTATTCCAAACAAAATTATTTAACTTGTATTTATAGAGTACTATAAATATTAAGCGTCTTTTGTGACACGCACACTTTTTCAACGGTTAAATAGAAAACACGTATTATTTTTTATTGGTCACTTTCTGGTGGAATTTGGGTTTGCACCTTATTTAGTTAAGTCAATAAGCTAAATTCCTATGACAAACTGTCCAGCGTATTAAAGGTGCTGTATGATAATTCATGGTGAATTTCTTATTGCTGTTTAATTAAGACTAATCGATGTATTAGATCACACTGAGAAAAAAATTGTATTACAACAAAAATTAATTCTCAGCGGTTAAAGATTTATTAACAAGAATACTGCTTGGTTATTTTCAATATTGTTTTTTATACACCATTTTTCAAAAGAAAACATTTCTACTGAGCGGATATTAATAAAACTTAATAGGAATCATGCTAAGGTACCCAAACGCTAAAGTTTTAACTTTGGTTTTAATTCAAAAACTATTAAATAAGTAACTTCCATTTAAAAAAAACTTAACAAAACAAAACTTAAAAACTTTGTTTTTACAATTGGTGTGTTAATTGGCGTGTTTTTTTGTTTGCTGTTATTCTGGTATTATTAGTTAGCTATATTAATGTTTTGCTTTTAAAAAAAGTGAACTACATATTTTTTTATAAAAAAAGACATTTTACTTCTTTGAATTATACATTTTGTAATTATAAAATATTCTAAAACACACCATAAACCAAACACCAAACATCATTTTTAGGATATGATGTTTCTAAAATGGCATTATTCATTTAATCCTTTTCAGAATTTAACAAAATTTAAAATAAGCTTTTTAGTACTAAAGGATGGATTATATTAAAGCTAATGTCTTCCAGGCTGAAATTAAGGGCGTAACCGCTCTTCGCCAGGAAAAAATAAACAGTAAACCCGCGAGCGAGAAAAATTTTAAAACAATTTTTTAGCGGTTATGCAACCAATTATTATTTAGTTGCGTCATGTGTTTCTCTGCACGTGATATTTTCTCAAAAAACGAGTGGTTACTTTACCACCCATTTATTTTCACCCTGATAGAATTTATCTTTAAGTTTTGTTAATATCCGTTAAGTATAACTGTTTTCTTTTGAAAAATGGTGGATAAAAACAACATAGGAAATAAACAAGCGTTATTCTTGTGAATAACTCGTTAACCGTTGGAAATTGATTTTTGATGTAATACAATTTTTTTCTCAGTGTGACCTGATACATTGATTAGTATTAATTAAACAGCAATTAAAAATACACCATGAATTAGTATACTGCAGCTTTAAAAAAAGCGTTACAGTTGCGAAAAATAATTTTTTTAGCGCAGTGAAAAGTTACAGACACCAAAATTTGACTTAATTGAAAAAAATTAAATGAAAAAACATATCTAACTACATTAGACTCTATGTGCTAGTTCACACCGGATTGGCAAGTGACAAAGAGTTCTGCTTGCGTTTACACCGTGGTACTGTTACTGGTCAGTGCGGTGTGAACGCGTTGTTGCTTGCCACTTGTCATTTGTCACGACGGTGTGAATCTACCTTGTTTTACAAGTTTTAGGTATTCACTTGAAGTTTGTCAAGAGATGAATACGGATAAAGCGCCCTGAGAAACCGATATTCGGTTTAAATTATAAATTTTAGCATAAATATTATTCGTTATAGTAGGTTTCGATATTACTATTGATTATTAGACCTTACGCATCCCGCTTAAAAAGTTTATTAAAAAGCAAAAATCATGAATGAGCAAAAATACGCCAAAATTTATTACCGTAAGGTCAAAACAGGACTGTATGCAACAGACCAGATCCATAATAGATTTGAAATAAAATGGCAGCTGAAGCAGGAAAAATCCATCTGCTAATGCTGTAAGCTAAAAATTCCGTGGCTTCAATTTTTTGAATAGAGTAAAAAGTGGCTATTTATTAAACTAAGTTGAAACTCAACTTAATTTAATTTAATTTAAGCAAATAATAGTAGCAATTCCACTAAAGCTAAATAGTTATTTCAATCTTGACGTGCGCCAAAAAGTTGGCTGAATTGAGAAAAGTTTCCAAAGTCTTGTTCAACTTTCTCTTTATATTGGTGTGGAAGAAATAGCTAATGCTTTATGAATAATAAATCAGTTAATGAGATAATGGGATAAATTGTATCGACCACACTGAGCTAGAGCTAAGTTCCAATGTTATCCCTTTTTATACCGAACTGCCGGTCCTTAAATACAACTTTAAAAGCTACTTTACCGTTTTTGAGTAGGCTTAAAAATCGTTTATTTTTTACGGAAAATTTTCTCGATAAATGTATCGCTTTTGAAGTTTAGCTCTAAAATCTAGCAAACAATATCGCAGCGATATTGCGACATAGTACCGGCTCCGAAAATACACTACATAGGCTCAAAAATTCTTTCTGTTTAAAAAACCACTTTATTTTGTATTATTAATAATATTGATCATTTTTTACTGATTTTTGGTTTGAGTTTGGTGCGGTAAACTTCGATTCAAAACTGACACCAGTTTTTAGCCAATTTTTTGATGGCGGTATTTTGATTGGTTTTGTTATAAAATTCGAAACATGATACTTTAAAATATCACTTTTACGCCATTTTAAGTCTTAATTTAGTAATAAAAGTGATAAAAAAATACGTGGAATTGCGTCAATTTTGCTTGAAGGATAAACTTTTTACGATTTTTAATTTCAAAAACCGCGTCCAAAATATGAATGAAGGAGTTTCCTAGTGCTGCTCAATATTAAAAAATTTTTTGCACAATCCCGGGTCCCTCCCTCCCCAATAAAACAGTATTAACAAAAACGGTGTGGCCTCACCGGCGTGGACAATCTCTTTATGGCAACGTCCGGCGTCGAAACGCCCAGTGTTTCATGAACATCAAAAGTGGACGTGCAAGCTTTTTGGTATCTTTTGAACGTAAAAAGCTCGCACGTCCATTAGCAAAAAAATGATCATGACACGCCAGGCGGGCCGACGCCGGACGTGGGCAGGCCGAAGTGGCCTCGCCGCTCAAACGCGAGACATGATTTACACTCCGAGTCAAAATCGCAATGACAATCGCCAAGGATTAATAAAGTCCAGTACGGTTAAACAAATATATTTTGTGTACAGTATTTCATAAAATTAAAAATGAAATTTTATAAACAAATGTATGTGACTTTACACAAAAGACAATAATAATAATATTAATAAAAATATAATAAAAATAATTTGAGTGGTAACAGGATAATTGAGATAACTGATTTATAATTAGGAGCCTCATGTGCTATTGGAATAATTGTAGTTTAAGCTAAAATTAGACTTCAATTAAGCGCCGCGAAATAAATCAAAAATATGGAACCAATGGCATTTGAGCATTGGATATCCATTAAAATTTGGACGAGCTAGGTTATCTTATTTCAAAACAACTACCGACTCTAATTTCTATTTTGCAGGTCCGCCAGTCTTCCGAACACGTCACACGACAGTCCAAATGTAAAATTATTTGCTGATAGTTTCCGGCCAATTATTAAAGAAAACCGATTTCCAAGCCACTTTGTAATATCAGGATTGAATAAGTCGAAAACCCCGTGTTTTTTTATTCTGTCCTCGGTTTTGACAAAGTAGCGGCCACCAGTCCGCCTCAGTTTGAGTCACAATTCCAGGGTTTCTGAAAAACTGGGTCGGTTGTGCGGAGAAAAAAATTCGAGAATTTGTGGGAAATTCTGTACCGTGGATGCGCCGACCAGACGTTGATATCGATAGGGAAAACATCCTCGTGAAACATCTGTATTCTGAGTTAAGGAAAAGTAAACATAGCCTCTCCTTCGCCGAGTAAAGACAAGAAAATGTCGATTTATTTCACCTTCTATTGAACACCGTAACTGATATCATGAAGCATTTACACCACTTTGGGTAATTTAACGAGTTTACGAGTTTCACTTTTAAGGCATTAATGCGTTTACACTTTACGGATTTTAATTAAGTAAAAATTGCAATAATTAGTAAAACTTGTGAAATGTTATGTTAAGTGAGCGTTGCGGAGCATTTAGAATTTACGAAGCATTTAGAATTGCATTAATATTTGAGAATGCTATTTAGGAATGGTTGTGATAGAAGCTGTTAGAAGAACTTTTGGGCAATTAGCGCTGGGGAAAAAATTGGATTTCCAATGGATGAAAGATCTTCAATTTTTTCCAAAACCCTAATTGGATAAAAATGATTCTATAAGGTCATAACTCTGTGAACGTCTTTAACATTAAACAATTTCCTTTTAAAGTGAGAGTTTTGACTATTGTGAATGTTAAATAAGCGTTAACATCCAAATTTTAAAAGCCTTCAAAATGTCATGTTTAATTTGTGATTGGTGGTTATATTATATATGTTTTGTTTAATGGTAATGGTTGTCAGAGCACTCAAAATGTCACAAACAAAAATAATAATAATAATAATAATTTCTTTGTTTTAAATAAAATAGAGGTCTCCCCTCCCAAGATTTTGAATTTATCAGGAGCCCTTCTCATATTTTGGATACCCAGGTATACCCCAAGCCGGACCTTTACAAGTTATATCTATCTGTAACCAGAATTCAAATACAATAAAATTTAAAACAGGTGTGGAATAAAAAATCGTAAACCATTTAAAGGTAATCTTAACAGCCGCCGGTTACAAGACAAGACTTGAACTAGTTTGAATTTATCTTTCCATTCATCTGCCCTAGAAAAAAAACCTATGTTGCTTAGTGGTTTTAGTAACTCAGGATTTTCTTGTATATCTAAGTTTTAATTCAGTCATGAAAGTGCCAAAATTAACATAATTAGCTTTAAAGTATAAGCAAGTGCCAAACTATGTATAAATAAAATTTCATGGTTGTGTGTTATTAGCTTTAGTGTAATTTTTGTTTGATTTTAAATATTATTTTAAAACACAATGTACATATACGTTGTAGAATAAATATAGAAAGATAAATAGAATATGTTAATAAATTTACTTCATAAAATTAAACACATTATAGGTTGACACAATAAAAGACAAATCATTTGAAAAGATAAATGTGAATAAGATTTAATTTAATTTACACCACCTAATAAGAAAAAAAAAGAATTTTTATTTTTTAAACATTAATAAATCTTTTAAAAATGTTTTTGATGCTAAATAAATATAGCATTGAGCATTAGCATAAATTAAAACCAATAGAATAGAGTTAAGATGGTTAAGTAAAACTTTAAAACCCACTTCAGAGTGGATTTTCTATTGTACAAGCGTCTAAAAGTTTTTTTAGCATGAGAAATTGAAAAAAAAGCGATTGATGGTCATTTAGTCCGAATGTGAAATAGAAATTACCCGATAGTATTTTTACCAGGATGTCATTTGTCGAAAGTTTTTTTTTACCGAAGTTATTTTTACGCAGGAATAATTACTGGGAACGGCCATCTAACGCCATGGCCCCCTATACTCCTGGACAGTCGGCGTTTCTTTGGAATGGATCTCTGGGTGTGCAACAGATACATCACTGACAGATTTTACATATGCTCAAATCTTAAATTTTCGGGCTTAGAACTTTTTTGTATATAATTTTTTCATACAATTAAGTGATTTTGAATGTATCAATGTTTTTTTATAGTTTAAAAATTGTTTTTTGAAAATTTTATAGCATAATAAAATTCCATTTAGTACTAAAATTTCACATTTTTTGCTTTTTTTCACAAAATATTGAAACAAGTAAAGAAATATTTTTATCACTTAATTTCCACATATAGCGCTGAATTACTAAGCAAAAAAATTAAAATTGGTAGTAGTATTATGTTTACTATAGACAATAATTAACGAAAAATTATACTATATTCATTAAGAATGGAACATCCCTCAAATCTTTTGTGCCAATAAATATTTTTATAATAAAGCTAGAAGAATAATAATTAACTGATTAGTTACTACTAAATAAACTAAAAAAATATTGCATTCATTAAGCAATATTAGAGCGAAAAAATAGGGCGGAGCTCCGGAGCTCTGGAGCTCAGGGATTGGAGGGACTTTGGAGCCGTAACGTAAGTTTTGTGTTCAGAAAGTTCATAAAAAATTAAGGGACTCTAGAGCCGAACTCTTAAACCTGGCTCGAGAGGCTAACTTTATTCACCTCTCAGGTTTTGCTGTTTAGGCTTAGGTTTAGGTGTCGCTTGGGTTTAGGCTTTTACTTAGGCTCAGTCTTTTGCTTAGGCTTAGGTTCAGGCTTAGGTTTTGCTTAGGCTTTAGGTTTTGCTTAGGCTTAGGCTTTGCTTAGGCTTAGACTTAAAAAAAACCTTTCTAAAGCTCTTTCTAAGCTAAAAATCTTTCTAAGGTTTGTCCACTAGACGCTCCGCCCACTCTTTTGGCAACAAAAAAATGTCTGGAAGCCAGACTACCAGATGGCGCCACCATTCTCCCGCCAAATCCTATTCTTGTCATCTTCTGTATATACAATAGAAAACCCGAAGCATATTTATCTCGCATAATGATTACCGCATTGCATAATTAGCTCCATTTGTTATGTAAATGTTTTAATATTACTTGTATATTGTTTTACTATTGTTTGCAAACACATTTTTCATTTCGGCTCTAAAGTCCCTGATGCGGCTCTAAAATCCCCAGGTCCGGCTCTAAAGTCCCGGCTATAAAGTCCCTCGGCTCTAAAGTCACCAAACCAAAAAGTGGCGTGCATAAATAACGACGATCGTGATCTTTGTCGACGGTTCTGCCGACGGTTTTAAGAAATGCCGACGGTTTGATAGTAAAATTGCTATAAAAACATTAATACCTAAAACAAACTGTCGGCACTAAGAATATAGATAAAATATATCATTCTACGCAAAATCAAACTTAAATTTTGAATAATTATTTGCAAAATAGCATAAAATCTTATATTGAAAACCGTCGGGAGTTGCCGACGGTTTTTATTTTCAAGCAGAAAAAGGGTAACAGCTTACAGCCACTAATAATGTGGGGGGGGGGCGGGAAGACATTTAAAAACTGTCAGAAATCTGTTTCTACATTGAGCGCCCTTTATGATATTAAAAAAAAACGCAGGACAGCAGGCATATGAACACACAGTGGTGATATTCCCCAAAACTTTAAAGGGAACATCGGCTTTTTGGATCTTTGGAGCAGAGCAACCCCTGAAAATCCGGAGCTTCGCCCTGCGTACTAATGTTGGGAATAATTAAAAATAAGTAACATTATAGATTATGCAGTCAACAATTTTTTTTGTAAATTTAATATTTTTTTAATTTATCAAAGAACAATAAAAAAGTTCAAAGTTTTTGACTAAAATTTTTTCATAATTAATTTAAAACAACAAAAATAGTCCTAAAAGAAAAATAGAGTAACTTAAATGTATCTCAAGTTATATAAAGTTCAAATCGTACATTTTGAGGGGCGGAACATATGCAAAATGAAATAAATAGCATATGCAAATTAAAAAAAAACGAACGTAATTTGATCACGATCACTTTTACGTACTTCGGTACGTCACGTTCACTTTTACGTACTTCGGTGCGTCACGCTCACTTTTACGTACTTTGGTACGTCACGTTCACTTGTATGTACTTTACGGGTACATCGCAAACCAAATTTATATTATAATTAGTTTAAGTTACTCCATTAGGAGGAATTATATTGTAATGATTATTTCGTTTATATGTACAATTATCTTTATTTTTAGGCTTTATTAAAAGGTAATTTTATTAAAAGGTAATTTTTTTGAATTTAATTCTTTTTAATTTTTAAAGTATTAGGTGGTAATTTTAATATACAATAAGTTGTTTTACATATGTTTAATAAATTTATATTTACTTTACTCTGACTCAGTTTTTCATAAAAAGCCGCCGAACGTTCCAGAAACAAATGTAGTTACGCAATGAGAAAGAGTGTACAGCAAAAAAAACTCTTGTACCATAACACGTGGCAAGCGGTCAAGTCATTAACAGAGGTGAGTTTTTCGTTTTCATTCTGTTATTGTTATTATTTAACATACTTTTTAGGTTTTTAAGTTTTGTTGAATTTTAAAAAAATTTTGACGTACATTATACCTTTTAAGTGAAGTGATGGATTCTATTGAAAAGCTCCGACTATCATGAAGCTTAAAAGGCATCAAAAAATGTGTCTAGAATTAGGAGCGAAACACATTTTTTGATATTACAAAATTTATCTTATTGCATGCTTGTAAAATTCAAAATATTTTTGTATTGTAACTTAATTTGTTAATTATTTTAGCGTCTTTACAGGTTACATCATATATTAAGGTAAAGAAATTTTAATTTATGCGTGTTAGGTAAATTCGTATTTTTTGTTATCATTGCATACATAAGGGTTCCCCCTTTCCCTCACCCGTTTTTTCCTATTATAGATTATGCAGTCAACAATTTTTTTTGTAAATTTAATATTTTTTTAATTTATCAAAGAACAATAAAAAAGTTCAAAGTTTTTGACTAAAATTTTTTCATAATTAATTTAAAACAACAAAAATAGTCCTAAAAGAAAAATAGAGTAACTTAAATGTATCTCAAGTTATATAAAGTTCAAATCGTACATTTTGAGGGGCGGAACATATGCAAAATAAAATAAATAGCATATGCAAATTAAAAAAAAACGAACGTAATTTGATACTTTAAACTTTAATTTATTCGTTTATTTCACAAAAATTTAAAGTGTAATTAACCTTTTTATGTTCTTGAAAACCAAAATTAAGAGTTAATGTTAAAATCAAGATTCTGTAAAAAACTTTTTAATTTCATTCAACATCCTAAAACCGTCGGCAATTCCCCGACAGTTTTCAATATAAGATTTTATGCTATTTTGCAAATAATCATCCAAAATTTAAGTTTGATTTTGCGTAGAATGATATATTTTATCTATATTTTTAGTGCCGACAGTTTGTTTTAGGTATTAATGTTTTTATAGCAATTTTACTATCAAACCGTCGGCATTTTTTTAAACCGTCGGCAGAACCGTCGGCAAAGATCACGATCGTGACTTTAAAACCGGAGCGAGGGGACTGTAGAGCCGAGGGTCTTTAGAGCCGCAGTGTGGGACTTTAGAGCCGTATTGGAGGGACTTTGGAGCCGTAACGTAAGTTTTGTGTTCAGAAAGTTCATAAAAAATTAAGAGACTTTAGAGCCGAACTCTTAAACCTGGCTCGAGAGGCTAACTTTATTCACCTCTCAGGTTTTGCTGTTTAGGCTTAGGTTTATGTGTCGCTTGGGTTTAGGCTTTTACTTAGGCTCAGTCTTTTGCTTAGGCTTAGGTTCAGGCTTAGGTTTTGCTTAGGCTTTAGGTTTTGCTTAGGCTTAGGCTTTGCTTAGGCTTAGACTTAGAAAAAATCTTTCTAAAGCTCTTTCTAAGCTAAAAATCTTTCTAAGGTTTGTCCACTAGATTACAATTTTGTTT
>JASAMX010001300.1:0-14577 GCA_030248175.1 Microlaimidae sp. YZB2_3 | reverse complement strand
GCAGTTTGTTAGTTTGTGTGTTTGATGTTGTGGGGCCCCAGACTGTGCTGGCATACTTGATTATTGGTCGAGTGATTGCCTTGTATGTGTGTGTGAGTGCTTCTTTTGGTTTACCCCACGATGTTGCTGTGAGTGCATTTATGCTTTTGAGTGTTTGCTGTGTGTATTAGCGATGTGTGTTGAATGTAAGCTTGGGGTAAAAAGTGAGCCCCAACATTTTTTGGTTTTTAGTTGTGATGAGTGTTGTGTTGTTTATTTGTAGTAATAGTTGTGTGTTGTACTCTGCAGTCTTCTTCATTGGCTAGCGTTAGTAGTATGTTAAGATCTTTTTCTGTTCCTTCAATAATAAAAGAACGTCATATATATGACGACGCCATAGAGCTATTTTTATTGCTTTAGTTTTGGTTTTTTTAAGAATATTTTTTTCTAAATCTTCTAAAAATATGCAGGCTAGTAAAGGTGAAAGTGGGCTTCCCATTGGGAGACCTCTTATTTGCTTGTAGAAACTGGTTTTGTGTTGAAAATAAGTTGATTCTGAACAAACTGTGACAAGGTTAAGAATTTCTTGAAGCAATAGTTCTGTTCTGTGTTGCCATTTTTCAGGATAATCTATTAATATTTTTTTTTCTAAAATTTTTAAAGCATCCTTTACTGGTACATTCGTGAAGAGGGATACAATATCAAAAAATACCAGAATTATATGATTTGAAAAAGTTTTTTTCTTTTAGTTTATGTAATAATATGTTTCACTGGTTTTTGAGGAGTCATATTATTCAACAATACTATGGGAAAAAAGCAACTACTGATATCACAAGATGTTCCAATTTATTAAAAAAATTAGCAAATTCTAAAAATCACTTACATTTCATTGGAAGGTGCATATCAAAAAGAATTATTCCAAATAGTTTCAAATTAAATCAAGGCAAACGTTTTTACAATCCTAAAAAATTTCTGAACAAAACAGAAATCACTTTGATGAAAAATTGTAAAAAAACAACTTCATAAAAAATTCACAGTTTCCAATTATTTTAAGAAATTTAACTCACATCTTTCTAAAGAAAATTTTTCATTTGTTGACTGCTTTCTACAGAACGACTACAACCGTCAATTTTCCAAAACCAAAGATAAACAACAGAAAAAAAATTTACATTCTGTACATAAGACAACACTTAGAAACTCCCTTTTGGCTGACAAACAATTTTGAAACAGTCTTGTTGTAAATTTATCGAATCAAGATATAACAGAAGAACAAATGAATGTCTTAGCACTTGGCGGCAAAATTTAGTAAAACTTTAAAAAACATTCCAGTTTCTGACATCATCTGAAGCATTGAAAACTTAATCGAATATGATAAAAATTTATTACCACACAGAATTCAAATATGCTCCAAAATAGGGTCTGCAATTGAAAAAGCAAAAATACCAGAATCCAATTTTCCAAAAACCTGAAAAAGCTGAAATACAATTAAAAAACTTATAAAAGATAAAAAAAGAAGAATAATGCAAGCAGATAAAAGAGATAAAATCGTAGTAATTAACTTCACTGAGTAGGATCAAAAGCTACAAAATATTATAAACGACGAATCTACCTATAAAAAAGAAAAATCCAACCCAAGAAACAAAATTCATAACAAACTCAAAACTATTTTAAAAGCTAGTCAATTATCAGAAAATCAACAACTACAAATTTTATTTCAGATTCCCACATATATGGCAAGCCAAAACTACATAAAGATGGAATCTCTTTGCGTTCAATAGTCTCTCTATTTGATTCAGTTACTTACTATCCAGCTCAACATATGTCAAAATTACCATCTCCACTAATGGAAATTGAAAAAAACTCATATAAAAGACAGCATTACCCTAGTACATGAACTAAAAGAAAAACTTTTTCAAATCATATAATTCTGGCATCTTTTGATATTGTATCCCTTTTCACGAATGTACCAGTAAAGAATGCTTTAAAAGTTTTAGAAAAAAGATTAAGATTATCCTGAAAAATGGCAACACAGAACAGAACTGTCATTTCAAAAAATTCTTAATCTGATCACAGTTTGTACAGAATCAACTTATTTTCAACACAAAACCAGTTTCTACAAGCAAATAAGAGGTCTCCCAATAAAAATCCCACTTTCATCCTTACTAGCCTGCATATTTTTAGAAGATTTAGAAAAAAATATTCTCAAAAAAGCCAAAACTAAAGTAATAAAAATGGCGTCGTTATGTAAATGACGTTCTTGTTATGATTGAAGTAACAGAAAAAGATATTAACACGCTACTAACGCTAGCCAATGAAGAAGACTGCTCACAACAGATCAAGTTCACCTTGGAAAAAGAGCAACAAGAAAAACTACCATTCCTTTATATTGAAATCTAAAAACAATCATCAGCTATCAAAACAATTCTTAACTTTTAAATATTCAGAAAACCAACACATTTAAATCCTTTTGTTTGTTTCAACTCCAACCAACCATAATTCCCTGGAACAGTTAAATCTCTAGCACACAGAGCAAGAGCAATTCTAACTGATCCAGCTAATGAAATTAATTTCTCCCAAATGTTTTTTTTAAAAAAGGATATTCCAAGAATATAATAAGATAAGCTTTACAATTCCGAATGTTTGGACCAAAACAAAAATCTACTAATAAACGCATATATATCACTTATGTTTCACAATTTAAAAAAAAATTCAACAATGCAGTAGTTTCAGAAAAAAGATAAACTCTTCATCAAAAAATAATGAACAACAAACATCCAGAAAATCCACCTGCATCAAAAAAGAAGTAGTTTACAATACTAAATGTAAAGATTACACAAACAGTCAGAAAATTCTGCAATTAAACAACATATTAATAATACAAACCACAAAATAAATTTTGAAAAATATCAATACTTCATAGACAAAGAAAACCAACAAAATTTAGATTCAGCAATGACCTTCTCAAAAAAGAAGCTTTTCATTTACTTTTATGGAAATAACTGTTCTTTAAATACTGCTAAATCAGAAATACATCCAAATCTCCAGTCAGCAGCAAAAAAGCACTTTCCTTCCAATTTAATAAACTTATAAAGTCAACAACATAACACCTTTCTCTACTATCATCATAGGTGAGAAAGGGGGGGCAGGGTGGGGTCCACCTCCCCTAGCCTCGAATTTTGGGACCCCCCTAGACGAAAATTTAGGGGGGAGCCCCCCTCCCTTCAAATTTTCAAATTTTTTACCCCTGACTCCCCTCTAGAATTTGAAATCTGACCCCCCCTCGGGAAATTTTTAAGTACTTTTTTTATACTAAATCTTCTTCCAAAAACGTAAATTTTCATCACACATACTTTTACACCCTTTTTACACCAGAATATCGCTTTTTATTCAATAAAATGTAGTATTATACTATAAAAAGAACAATTATTAAAGTTATTATGGTTTAAAACAGTTTTGCTTTGGAACCGGCCCTACCTGACCCCCCTCTAGATTTCAAAATTTCGCACCCTGGGTCCAGGGGGGTCTAGACCCCCCTGGGACCTCCCTTCCAGAATTCAATATTCGATTTATCCCGGGTAACCACCCCCCTAGCTTACCATACCGTTCTCACCTATGACTATCATACTGATTTCTTTCTTTTCTTCAGTTTTAGAACCACCTGTTCCATGATGGCCGCCAGAATTTTTGTTATAAATTTTTATCCATTTATTACGTTATTCATCTACAAATGTTACTGGTTTTTATCACAAGTTTTAAAATTTGGACATTTATTTCAGATCTTGACAAAGGAGCACGAGAAGGTTTCAAAACGTTTATAAAAGTAAAAGCAGTTTTACCATCATTGCTTTCATAACTGAGGATTTATAATTGTTTATAATATGACTCCTCAAAAACCAGTGAAACATATTATTTTGCAGTTAATTCTCGTGGGGTTTTTTGGTTTAAATTTGTTCTCAATAATTATATTTAAGACATAGCGGCAGGGGCCGTGATTTTTATAAATATTAAAAAAGTTTTAGTAAATGCAAGGGTATACGCATTAATAATAGACATTACGATCAAGCTTTTTGCGGAATAACTTACTGGATTAGTGCATAATTCTTGAATAGATTAAAGACGTTACCAGTGAAAATGCTTTTTAGTACCTGATATTTTTTTAGCTACCCAATGTTCCTGAGCTGTCTCTAACACCCACGCTTCTTTCGGATCAGCTATGATAAAACTGTTGTGATAAGTCATGGATGGCATGTCCTAAATTCATATTTTTGTAATTTCTGTTTTATTTTAATGAACATTAAAATTTGTATAATGAAGATTTTATCTAATAAAACTAAACCTAATTAGTTTTTATTTCTTCGCTTTTGTAGATTTTAGCCCACCGTCTCTGCTCCACCCAAAGCTATTTTCCTATGTATGGCTTTTTTATTGACTAGTTCTTAATAAGGGTTTTTTAGTGTACAAAAGAGGGTACAATACACATAGCGCCGATCATATGTAGCGAGAAAATTGAGAAACAGAGAGCGACTAAAGGTAAACCCAAGGTGGCTGCAACAGTTGTTTGTTGGACTGAAAAATGCCCCCCCAATAAGTAACCACTCAAATCACGAGAATCTGACGTCACTCGTATCAGCCAATCAGAATTCAGAAAATAAAGGATTTGAAGTAGAAACTAACTTCAGATGGTATTTTATAAATAACTCTTATTTTGTGACATAAAAAAAGAAAATAGTTGTTTAATAAACACGTGAACGTGTTGCAGCTACGTTTGGTTTGCCTTTAGTACATTTTACGGTTTGAAATGTTTCAAATATTTATTGGTTTAATATCTCAACTTCTTTTCTTCAAAATTTTTTAATATTGCAAAAGCAAAAGCATTTTTTGAGGATTTTTAGTTTTTTGCCGCTTCGGCGTTGCTGGCGCGCTTGTTTATCATATTTTTAATGTTTCAATTACAAAAAATGCTTTATTTAAAAGTTTGGAATGGACTTTCTAAAATTAATTTTTAAATTTTGAATAATTTTACAATCAAAACAATAAGAAAACCCCATGTAGGTTGGAAATTAGTTTTAAAGCACTAATTTCAACTTTATTTTTGCTAATTCAAAATCGTTGTTCACAAAAATACTATTTTAGTGATGCTTTCTAAGTACTGTGATGTTTAATCAAGAAACCAAAACTTATTTAGTACAAACTGATATATTAGAGCCCTCCAACCTAGTGAAAGTTAATACCATTCATAGGTGGGCAGGGGGGGGTTGGGGGGTTATACGACCCCCCCCCAAAATTTCGGATTTTGCTGACACCCCCCCCCCCCAAAATTTTGGATTTTGCTGACACACCCACCCCCCCTAAATTTGGGGTACCCGGGGACACTAATTCGCCTCCCACGGAAAAATTTTTATATTAGGGTTATAAAACGACTAAAAAAAATTATCCGCGCTTCGCGCGGAGAATTAATTGGTAATTGATAAATTTATCTTAGTTTTTCGATTACAAATCGATTATCCCGTTCATTAGTTAAGGTATACAGTTTAATAAAACTACTACAAACACTATTATCCTTTAATTAATGTTTTAAACGCATGTTTTAAATGTGTAGGTATAAGAAACCTTAAATTTTGTAATAAGTATCATCTGGAATTAAAATTTCAAGTGTATTTTAGCGCCTTAAATTAAAAATTTTCTCCCCCGGGGGGCATTCTGCCCCTCTGACAAGGGGCTCCGCCCCTTGACCCCGCTGGGGGCTCTCGCCCCCCAGACCCCCCTTCAGGGTTAGTAGGGCCCCCAGACCGCCCCCCCTCCCGAAATGAAATCCTGGGCACGCCACTGCAAAAGGGGGAAGGGTCTGTCTAACCCCAAATTTTTCCCTTTGCCGACCTAAAAGAGGTGTCTAGACCCCCCTGGCTACGCCCATGTATGTATATAATCTTTAATTAAATATAAGATTATGGATTAAAAAGTTTGTGATACTTGACTTTATAATCAAGACAATAATATTATTATTCTATTATTACGTAATTATTAAAAAAACTATGATTTCTAATCTAATTATAACAATATATAAACACATTATTAATAAAAGAATTAAAAAATAAAATTTGTAAGTTGCAATAAGGTCTTATTTCAATTTTACACAGTTTTAAAGCATTTATAAGTTTGTTTTACGTTTTTTACGCGTTTTAAGCCCATTTTAAGACAGCGCGGAAATATTGGGTACACCTCCCTCAAAATTTGGGTCTTGCCGGACACCCCCCCCCCCCTAAAATTTGACCCCCCCCCAACAAAAAAATCGGAGAGGCTGCCCACCTATGATACCATTGTGTAGCAATTTTAATTAGGCATAGGTTTAAACTAAAAAACTAAGAAAACTACGATTGTTTCAAATTTTTTTTCTTTTTGTACCCTCTCCTTTGCAGTAAAAGACGCTTATTCAAAACTAGTCTTTAGCTTAAGTAGGCTGGCGATAGTAGTTTGTGATATAAAGCGACACCACGTTCCTATCTTATTGGTATAATACTAATATTACTAAAGTGTAACCACTAACTACTGTGTTCAAAACCAAATTAATATTAAAAAATCAAGAAAAAAACACAATACACCATTTAACTATACTTCGGAGCATGGACCACCCTGACCGTGTAATTCAAGTAAATCAGTTATGACACCAAGAGCGTGTTCCGCAGTTAAACCGCGTTCTAAGCCTAATCTAGAAAAAAAGTGTTTTAATAAGACAATTAAATGTTATTAAAATCCAGGAGGTGGGGGAACAATTGAAACTTCCCTTGTTATTTGAAACAAGCCAGAATACTTCTTTCTAAATCAGCACTGGATACAAGGACGTAACCAGGGAGAGCGGGGGGGGCGGCCGCCCCCCCCCCCTCCGAAACGGTCGGACAGAGGTAAAAATAAAGATAGTGGTTGGGCTGGGGGGGGGGGGCGGCCGCCCCCGGAAATGGTCGCCAGATAGTAAAATTTGGGGGTTTTTAGAGGCTAAAAACTCAAACTTTCAAGCGCTTCGCTAATCGCTCGGCGCCAAACTATAAAATAATTTTAGTATTACAATTGACCCCCAAAAACCAAAAAATTTTTCCACTTCGCTTCGCTCAGCGGTCACTTTCTATAGTATACATACATATATCTCGCTATTTATTTTGCCTAATGCTAATGTTATTTCAAAGTTAGTACAATATTTTTCATAAGTAATAAGTACTGCATAGAAAGCAAAACAAACAATCATATTGGTTGATTTATGTACCTCCCCCTCCTCAATTTTCCAGCCGCCTATAGCATTGGCTCGGATTTTTTTCATATAGGTAGGTACCCTAAAAAACATGAAGTCGAGATGCTGCTCATGTGCTTTGGTTTACGTAGCCAAGGGGTCTGAATCTGAAAGGTGTCTAAATTCTTTTTTCGTGAAATCCAGGCTCTGCCAATGTGTGCTGATGTAATTTTTAACTAAGAAAACATGTTTTTACTGCTAAAAACATTAGATAATACGTTATAAGACCAAAAACAGTGTATTATACATCATTATTTACGTTTATTCCTGCTTTTTTAACGTTTTTAAAAATTAAGGGGGGGGGGGGGGCGGAGTCCCCGCTCCGAATTTTTTTTGTACAAAAATCTCCCCAAATGAAACCCTGGGTACGTCCCTGACTGTATAGAAGCATTTTTAGCCAATATCTACCTGTTCCCCTTTTCTCGCAAAACCATGGATACCTTCAGGTAAGGACAGTATTAGCTGGCGTGTTTCATAGTCATTTGCGTTTATTTCAAAAGTGTATACATCATATTACTAAAAATGTGAAGTATATAACGAAAAATAATCAGCTTCTATATAAAAAAATAGCGCCGGCGTAATCTATTATAATGGCATAGTTTGCGAATAGCTTTTTTAAATTGCTAATTTAAATGGCACTTCTATTACAGGGCATAAACATTATTTTTTCAAGACCATTTTTGTGTATAGTACTTATGCGATTATAATAGCAACTTAATTTATTCCTGAATTAAAATAGAATGTTATTTAAACTATTATAATTCAGGTGAACTGATACAAAATATGCCATTTCATAGCATAACTTAACGAGGTGTGCTATAATTTTTTAGAGTAGGGGTGAGCCGGCTATAAATATTCCACAAATGACCACCTAAAATTCATCGTCAACACTGTTGCTGGTCTGGAGTTTTAGTCAATGTCCCGACCTCTTGAAGGAAATTTTAGTGGCGGTTGTGAGTTCAGAAACATTATGACATTTATTTTAAAACAACTATGAAATTAAATTATGAACTAAAAAATTAAAACCTTAGATTTTAAAATTTTTTACTTTGGGTTTGATTACAAACTTACATAGTAGTTTCCTCTTTTTCCGTTGATTTAATTTTGTTCGAATTTCATTCTATTCTAGTAGTCTTTGCATTCTTTTCTATAGGTTAATGGGGGTGGAGGACTCTTACACCATTTCCCTAGCTAAGCCTGCACTTGGTAGGTGATCTTACCATGGGAGGACTTATAATGGACAATTATAAGAGTATGGAATCATCATGGCATACACCAGTACCACTACTCAACAGGAGCAGTACATTTTTTGTATACTAATAATAAATATTATTAACATTAATAACTGCTTTTAATAATCCATCAGTCATCTTAAGGAAGTGGATTTTTGAAACCCCTCACAGAAGTTACAACTTTTTCACTTTGTAATCTTGCAAAAAAACTCTTAGGTCTCACCGTAGCAAATCCATTCCTAGTAATCGCTCCGTTACTTCATCTTTTCCATTTAGCAATACGGTCCATACCGCTTCATTTCCAATTGCCACTCCTTTATCATTGGCCTACACATAAAAATTAATGGTTGGAAGAGATTAAATTTCAGCTTTTTTTACTTTATTTAAATTAGACTATTTCAATTTAGTTTTTGTTGTATTGTATTAAGTTAGCATAAAACTAAACTTAAACTTGGTGCTTATATAATTTAGGGATATAGGTGGACCGAAGGTAAGAAGAGCGGATGCTGGGTTATAAACTTAAACCTCACGGGACGACACCTATGATCCTGAACTTGGGGTTTCATCAATGAAAACGCCAAAAAATCGAGTTTTGGGGAAGATACCAACTCTTTAAAATTTTAGGCTGCCTTTGGCGACCAAAATTATTGCCGGTATTTTCCCAAAAACTAGAGCGAATTAACCACCTATGCATAAGGAACTTAAATGGGCCTAAACTTAAAACTAAAGATGGGCTGCTTAGTAGAATTTGGAAAGACCCTTTAGAAAACTTTTCGTTCATTTTTTATAGCTAGAAAATTAGTTTATAGACTAAAATTTAAAAATTTAAAAGGCTAATTTTTTACGCTATATAGATGGACCATTAAGTAAATAACTTCAGGGTTTATAAAATTTGTTTTAAATGGACCGCATTGGCCTAAACTAAATTTAAAACTACATTTAAAAGAATAAAAAATATTAAATTTAAAAATGGATAAAAATTACCATTTAAAACTTACTCCCATTTCCGCACCCCACATCCACGCAGGCTTACTAAGAATAACCGCGTTTGTTTCAACAACTTCGGGTATAGTAATATAAGTACACTAAAAATATAAATTCATGGTTCAATTTTCGCCTTCCATTCATAGGTGAGCACGGTCGGGGAAGCTAGGAGGGGGTGGTTACCCCGGGTAAATCGAATTTTGAATTCTAGGAGGGGGGTCCCAGGGGGGTCCGGACCCCCCCTAGCTTTTTAGGGGGGTCGACCCGGGGTGCGAAATTTTGAAATCTAGAGGGGGGTTAGGTGGGGTCCGGTGTCCAAAGCAAAACAGTTTTAAACCATAATAACTTTAATAATTGTTCTTTTTATAGGATAATACTACATTTTATTGAATAAAAAGCCATATTCATGTATAAAAAGGGTGTAAAAGCATGAATATGTGATGAAAATTCACGTTTTTGGAAGAAAATTTAGTATAAAAAAGGTACCTAAAATTTTCCCGATGGGGGCGGGGGGGGGGGGGCAGAGTTCAAAATCTAGAGGAGGGTCCGGGGTAAAAAAATGGGAAATTCGGGGGGAGGGGGGGCCCCCTAGATTTTCGTCTGTCAGGGGTAAAAAATTGGGAAATTCGGGGGGAGGGGGGGCCCCCTAGATTTTCGTCTAGGGGGGCCCCAAAATTTCGAGGCTAGGGGGGTGGACCCCACCCTGCCTCCCCCCTTTCACACCTATGCTTCCATTCCACCCGGGGGTGGACCTGGACCCCCCCCCCCCAACGGACCCGACTAAAAACACCTATGATCACAACCCTCGGGAGCTGGAGGTTCTTTACTCATAGCATTTTAAATTCTACACAGGAAAGGGGTTCGAAAGAGGGTTTTGAGGCCACAACGAAGATTTTAACCAAATTTCAAAAAAAAATTGCAAGGGTACATAATTGCAAGGCGGCAAACGGGTTAAGTAATTTTTTAACCACTATTTTAGGGCTCTGATGTGATTTTTTTGACATCCGCGGATAAGGATATCTACTAAAGGCATTCTTTCTTACGATATCGTTTTTAATTCTTGTATTATTTTATTAATATATTTTATTAATATATTTTTTTAATTTAAAAAAAACTAGTAAAAAACGCTAGTTTTAGCTAAAAAACGTTAATTGCATTTTCGAGCTTTTTGTGGCTAAAAACTTAATTAGACCTTAAAACTTTGGCTTGGCAGATCTGTGTACTGCCCTCCACCCGGGGTATTATTGAGGGGGGTAGCAAGTCCAAAATGATGGAGGGAACGAGGGAGATTTTTTGAAACGGAAGGGGGGGAAGCAAGCAGGGAAGAAAGAAAAAAAAGAGGAAAAAAGGACAAAAAACGAATTTAAAGTAAAAATAGCTTTAAAATGGCTCAAAAGGTATTAAAATAAGCTAAAACTGCAAGAATTTTTCAAAAATGGCATCATAATAAGTCAAAAATCGCGCCTTATGTTTTGGGTATTTTCATTTTTGGCCGGAACGCGGAAGGGGCAATAAAACAGCGGGCACAGCACAGCCATAGGTGGGCAGGGGGGACAATGGGGGGTTATATACCCCCCAAAATCATGATTACTGCCGACACTCCCCTCCCTAAAATTTGGGAGAACCCCAGACACCCCTCCCAGACCTGTGCACGGTCTGAAAATGCCCCCCCGTTTTATTGGAGGATTTGCCCCCCCCCCCGTTTTATTGCCCCCCCCCGCCAAAAAATGAAAAAGTACCCAAAAAATATGACGCCATTTTTTAACTATTATGACGCCATCATCGCGAATTTTTTTCAGTTTTTATCCTATTTAAATGTATTTTAAGCCATTTTAGACCTATTTTTACCTAATTTCCGCTTTTTTTTTGTCCCTTTTTTCCCTTTTCCCTTCTTTTTTTCTCTTTTTTTCTTTTTTTCCCCCTGCTTGCCCCCCCCCCCGTTTTATTGCCCCCCCGTTTCAAAAAAGTGGCCCCCGTGCCCCCCCATTTTGCAATTGCCCCCCCCCGTTTTACCCCCGGGGGGGGGGGGGCAGTGCACAGGTCTGTCCCTCCTATAATTTGGGCGGTCCAAGCACTAAAAACGCTAAAAATGAGGTATTTGGGGCCTCCAAACAAAATTTTTTGACACCCCCTAAATTTGGGCGGTCAAGTAAACCCCCCCCCCAAAATCAGGGTGGCTGACCATCTATGGATGCAGCCACGACTAATATTTTGGGGAGAGGCATTTCCAGACCATGCAGACGTCTGGCCTAGAGAGAAAGTTATAAATGAATCTATAAAAAATTTAAGTAATTAACTATTTAACGTAATAAAAATAAGCAATATACACATCTGCGGATGTGAGTTCACCAATCCGTGGATACAGATGTAAAAAATAGTGCGGATACCCACAAATGCGGATGTTGGGCCTATTCCTAATCAATAAAGGCGTTTTTTTCTTTGATATCTAGTAAACAATTTTTGTACAGACTTTAGTCATAAACATTTTCAAATGAGTACTTACTTCTACTTCCTCACCCTTTTTGTGAGATTTTTTGGGTTCATAAATTACTTCTTGCACTTCATCTGAAGGTCGGTCTGAGTTTTTGCCAAAAATAACATAATCAGATGCACAAGTGGCTGGAGGAAGAGCAACAAACGTGTCACAGCTTACTGGGTGCAAATGTTTCATGTTCTTAGGCAACACTAAAAATGACAACGTCAACACAACTGGTAGCGTTAATTGGATTTTTTGTAAACTATGCGAGTTGCTTTTTTGTCTGTTTTCATTCAAATCGTACCTACAACTAGGGTAGTGTATTTAATTTTGGCACTTTTTTGTTTTTCCGATGTAACTTTTCACTTTATGGCCCGATAGCTCATTTTGAAGCTTTCACGATATTGCGTTGCGTCACAAAAGTTTTAAAGTACGAAAGTAGTTTTTTTACTTAATTAAATCAGTTTTTAAAAAAATGGAAAATTGCCAAAATTAAATGTGTGCATTTAATTACGGCACTTTACAAACAATCGATTGTTTCTCAGTTAAAAAATCATCATTTTAAAAAATTTAAAAGCTTATCATTATCTCCAGATAGTTTTCTTTAATTTAAGTTTCTACTTGTTGTTTAACGTGTAACTGGCAAAAAGTTACAGCTAAAATGCAAAATGGTATCAAAATGAGCAAAATTTGGGAAAAAAGTGCATTTAATTTTGGCACTTTTTAAAAGGACCCCTTAATCGAGTTTAAGTGCAGTGCTATGACCCCTACACATTTCAACGTTGTCTTTTAAATATTTACAACTACAATTTAACACCAACCACTTAATTCAACCCATTTTTACCTGCAGCTATATGTGTGCCGAAATTACACTATTTTATTTTATAACGATTGCTCACCACAGACGCAACAGAGAACCACGGGGACTAAAAATTCGGAAAATAGACTAAATTTTACCATGACAGTTTAATTTTTAAACCAATTTATTGCGTAATCATGAAATGCTTATGTTCTAAAAACAAGTAACAATGTTATTTTTTATAAATCAGACAAGTTGACATGAAAATATCATAACATAATAAATAAACAGCTCACGAGAGTCATTTACATTTAATTAGCTCTGATTTGAGATATCAAACGTTGTATTTTGTCCAGGATTATTAAAGATATAGTCCAAAATCAAAAATGCCCAATTTGGAAAAGTGCCGATATTAAATGCACTACCCTACGACCTTAGAAAAATTGTTTTGATTGGAGATGCATCAGTGCCGGTATTTTAGCCTGCTAGAAAATATGGCGAAAAAGCATAATACATTTTTGTATTTTATTTGTTAAAAAAATTTTAGTAAAAAAATTTACAAACATAGATAAACACAATCACCGAAGCTAGGGGGTATTTACCCCAGGTAAATGACATTTTAAAATCTAAGGGGGTCCTAGTGAGGGGGGGGGTCGAAGCCCCCTAGCTTTCTAGGGGGGTCGACCCGAGGTGGAAGACTTTGAAACCTAGAGGGGGGTCAGGTGGGGTCCACTGTCTGAAGAAAAATTCTTTTAAATCACTAAAGGTTTAATAATAGTTTTTTTATAAAATAATACATTTTATTGAATAAAAAGCGATATCTTGGAATAAAAAGGGTGTAAAAACCTGAATTTGTGTTAAAAATTTACGTTTTGGAAAGAAAATTTAGTAATAAAAGTACTTAAATTTTTCTCGAGACGGGAGGAGGGAGGGTCAGATTTCAAAATATAGAGGGGGGTCAGGGATAAAAAATTTGAAAATTTGGGGGAAAGGGGGCCCCTGAATTTTTTTCTAGGAGGGTACCCCCAAAATTTCAAAGCTATGAGGGTGGAGGGGGGACCCCACCCAACCCCCCATCTCTTGTTCATCTATAATTACAAATATATAATATTTTTTTTGAAATATGATTTTTTAACAAGAGTTTTAATTTTAATTTTTTTTTATTTTTACAAAAATCTTAATTCAAAAATCTAAACTTAGCAGAGCGTTTAAGTTGCCAAAACAAAAGTAGAAAATTAAGTCTACCGCCAAGAGTTGAGCATACCAGTGCACTGCCTGCCCTCCCAGGGGCGTAGCCAGGGGGTGTAAGGGCAGGGGGGTAATCCCCCCAAATAAACCCCTGTGCCCCCTCAAATAAATGAGATGGACCAAAGGGGGGACGGGAAGGGGGGAGCGCGGGGCGACCACGGAATTTTTTGTAAGAGAAAAATTAATTTTATTTTTAATTTGGGAGAACAAAATTTTCGTTTAAATATAGATTTACAAACATTCCTAATGCGTTCTAGAAGCATACAAATACCAAAAAACTGAAATTTTTTCTACTTTGCGGAAAGTGTACATTGATAATTTTTTTTTAAATTTCAATAGGTTGTCCCATTCAGATTCAATACATAACTAAGACCTATGCCTTAAACTTAAAAGAAGCATTCAGCTGCAAACTGTTTTTGTAAGCAAACAATCTTTTAAGCTATGAATGCAATGTGAAGTTAGAGGTACCTGCTTTTAAAATACAAAAATATTCATCAACAACATCAAATCTGCGACTTAATTGCCGCCAATATGAATCACAATTGTAACTAATTATCAATGAACATAGCTATCTGATATG
>JASAMX010001299.1:0-14285 GCA_030248175.1 Microlaimidae sp. YZB2_3 | reverse complement strand
GTACTTGGTCAGTTTCCTATTGCTATTAAGGATATCACTCTTGAAGCTTTTTTTGCTGTGATTTTACAGTGTTTAGAGAATTTCATATCATGGGATATATAAACACCTAGGTCACGCACCAATTCTGTAGTTGCATGCAAGTACATTATTACCAAGCTTATATTTACAAATTAACTCTTTGCTATGATTTCGAATATGAAGAACTTCACATTTATGATCTGATAATTGCAATTGCCAGTCTTGTGACCAGCTGTGTATTATATCTAGATCTTTTTGAAGTTTTAAGGTTTGAATGTGGTAATCTTTAGATGAAGATTTTGCAAACAACTTTATATCATCTGCAAAGAGTCTAATTTGTGAGCTCTTAACACAATCAATAAATAATAATAATAATAAATAATAATAATAATAATAATCACAAACAATTTTGTTAATATATATTAAAAATAAAAATGGACCCAAAACAGAACCCTGAGGAACTGAACCATAGATGTTTTTGGTCGGGTCCGCTGGGGGGGTCCACCGCCAGGTGGAAGGCCAAAATTTTTTAGGGGAGTCCAGGGGGTCCCGACCCCCCTGGCGTTTTGGGGGGGGTCGACCCCGAGTGCGAGATTTCAAATTTAGGGGGGGGTCAGGGGGGTCCAATTTTTCAGCAAAATTTTTTAAACTCAATAATTTAAGTGTTTTTAGGTCTAATATTGAATTTTATGTATTAAAACAGCCTATTTAGGCCTAAAAAGTGTATTTAAACACTGTTTTTAACTAAAAACCTGTGTTTTTGACAGTAAATAAAAAAATATACTTCCAAATTGGTCGGGAGGGGGGAAGGAGGTCCAGCCTTCCAGGGGGGGGGGTAGGTCGGACCGCTCTTGAGCTTGGGGGGGAGGGGGGGGCCCCTGGATTTTTTCCAGGGGGGGGGTCCAAAATTTTGGCTCTAGGGGGGGTGCACCCCTCTGTCCCCCCCCAAAAACATCTATGAACTGAACTTTTTACAGGAAATGATTTTGATACTGAGTCATTAATTACAACTTTAATTTCCCGCCCAACTAAAAATTCTTTTATCCATTTTAAAAATTTACCGGAAACACCATATTTTTCTTGCTTATATAACAATTTTTAATGTGACACCGTGTCAAAGGCCTTGGCAAAATCCAAGTAAATGACATCAATTAGAAGTTTATCTTTTAGTGCCTGCGTTCACTCAATTAAAAGTTTCCAACAACTGTGTTATTGTAGAACTTTTTGCCTTAAAACCATGTTGAAACCTTGACAAAATGATATGAAAAAAGACAAGAAGTTCTTCTTTGACAAGCTGTTCCATTAGTTTACAAGAAAAAAATGTAAGTAAAATTGGATGATAATTTTCTTTTAGGCTCTTGGTCATAGGTGAGCACGGTCGGAGAAGCTAGGGAGGGGGGGGGGTGGTTCCCGGGGGTAAATCGAATTTTGAATTCTAGGAGGGGGGTCCCAGGGGGGTCCGGACCCCCCTAGCATTTTAGGGGGAGTCGACCCGGGGTTGCAAAATTTTGAAATCTAGAGGGGGGTCAGGTGTTTTTCGGTGTCCAAAGCAAAACAGTTTTAAACCATAATAACTTTAATAATTGTTCTTTTTATAGGATAATACTACATTTTATTGAATAAAAAGCCATATTCATGTATAAAAAGGGTGTAAAAGCATGAATATGTGATGAAAATTCACGTTTTTGGAAGAAAATTTAGTATAAAAAGTATTTAAAATTTTCTCGAGAGGGAAGGGGGGGAGTCAGATCATACATGGGCAAGTTGGTCCAGAGTGGGGGGGGGGGGGTGGGGTTAAACCCCAAATTAGGGGGGGGGGGTTAAAATCCGAGAAATGCAAAATTCCCATATTGTTTTTTTTCTGGAGTGCCATTTTACCCATATCGTTTTTTGATTTTGAAAAAAAAATAGGTAAAAAACGCTAATTTTAGGTCAAAAAGCCTATTTTATTGCATTTTTGAGCTTTCTATTGCTTAAAACATTCATTTTGACATCAAAACTTAAGTTTGGAGGCAGTTAGAAGTCATTTTAAAGACTTTTTTTCTTCATTTTAAAGATGGGGGGTAAACTTTTCTCCCTCCCCCCACTTCTGAGTGGGGGGGGGGTTAAACATACATGGGCAAGTTGGTCCGGAGTGGGGGGGGTTAAACCCCAAATTAGGGGGGGGGGTTAAAATCTGAGAAACGCAAAATACCCATATCGTTTTTTTTTCTGGAGTGCATTTTACCCATATCGTTTTTCGATTTTAAAGAAAAAATAGGTAAAAAACGCTAATTTTAGGTCAAAAAGCCCTTTTTATTGCATTTTAAAGCTTTTTATTGCTTAAAACATTCATTTTGACCTCAAAACTTAAGTTTTGAGACAGTTAGAAGTCATTTTAAAGACATTTTTTTTCTTCATTTTTCCAAAATTGGGGGGGTAACTTTTTCTCTCCCCAAACTTCTGAGTGGGGGGGGGGTTAAACCCCCTTCTCAGAATTTGGGGGGGGGGGTAACCCCCCCAACCCCCCCCCCCCTCCCCGTGCCCATATATGGTTACCCCTCTTCTCAGAATTTGGGGGAGGGGTTAACCCCCCCAACCCCCTCGTGCCCCTGTATGGGTCAGATTTTAAAATCTAGGGGGGGTCAGGGGTAAAAAATTTGGCAATTTGGGGCGAGGGGGGCCCTAGATTTTCGTCTAGGGGGGTCCCAAAATTTTGAGGCTAGGGGAGGTGGACCCCACCCTGCCCCCCCTTTTCTCACCTATGCTCTTGGTGCCTTTTTTAAACAGTAGCGGCTTGCCGCGCTGAGGGGGCTGAGGTCCTTACCGTGTGGCCATTGCAGCCTAGCCCACAACCGGAGGAGTAAGCTTATCTTTACATACACTATTGTGCAACCAAAAGATAAGCCTTCCTCCCACGGTAAGACAAACCGACCAAACGTAGGCCTAGGGAATAGATGTGAGATAGGTAAAATATCCTTTATTTTTATTATTCTCTCTGTATTATTAAATATAACCTCACATCTAATCCCTAAAATCCTCTGATAGGGGTGGGGCTTTGACTAACATTCTACATCAACAACAGTGCTGATATAGGGTGGTAGGCGGTAATATGGAATATCCATGGCCGGCCCGCTTCAGCTTTAAAAAAAAAAAAGTTTAATAAAGCTATTTTACAATCAAGTGATAATTCTCCAAAATCAAAAGATATCTGAAAGATTATTACCAAAGGTTCAGCAATAACTTTAGCCACGCGTTTTAAATAGTAAGCTGGAAAACAGTCAGGTGTTCAAGACACTTTGTTTGGGAGCTTTTTAGGGCTTTAAATACCTTTTTTGTGGTATTTTGTGGTATTTTAATTTCCAAAAAGTTCAACTTTTTCAAAATCTTCAGTAACAAATGTCCCATCACCTCTTTTAATTGGTGGGTTTAATTAGTTGGTTTTGTTTTAATTTTACTATTAACAAATTTATAAAAATTGTTTAAACCCCCTGAATTTAAAATTTTTTGTTTCTTTATTAGTGATAAAATCTCTAACTCTATTTTTGGTTACTTTGCAAATTTTTTTGTACTCTGATCTTGATTTTTCATCAATTACGCTTATGCCAAAGTTTTTTGTTTTGATTTTGTAGTTTTCTTATATTTATTGGATATTGTACAATTTTTTGTTGTTTGTAGATAATTTTTTTCTAGGGACATGTCTATTGATTCCTAACAATAAAATATCCTTTAATCTCTGCCAAGAATTTTCTACAGTGCCACATTCCTCAAATAAAATTTTCCAGTTGATTGTAGATAACTATAAACTTAGCATATCATAATCTGCTTTTAAAAAAACCGGTATGTAGTTTTGAATCTTTTTTTAGGACTGTCAAGTATTTTAAAGTTAATTTCAGATAAAATAGTGTCATGGTCTGATTGTGAAAAACTGGGCGCAACAGTGACATTATTGAAAATTTTTCTATGTGAACAAAAGATGCAGATAATTTTTTTCACAAGTTGGTTGTGAAACAAGCTGATACATACCTAGCTCAATAAAAAACTCAAACCAATTATTTTCATTTTGCGCGTTTGAAGTTATTTTATCTGAAGACCAATCTACCCCTGGCAGATTGAAATCTCCAGTTAAAACAATGGTTCCTACAAAATTTTCTGTTAAATTCCTGATTAGTTCAAATATTAGATTGTATTTTTCTTTGCTAGTACTAGGTTCTCTGTAAATACCAATGAATCTCAGTTTAGTTGACTTTTGTAGAATAATTTCAACCGCTACTAATTCTATTGCATTGTACTTTTCCTCCATTTCAACTTCAACTACTCTAAAAATATTTTTAATCAATAGGACTACACCTCCTCGTCACTGCTGTCAATCCCTTTGATAAACTTTAAATTCCTTATCTTTGTTTATCATGTTGTTTGTGGTTGTTTCAGTGAGCCATGTTTCACAAATAAAGCAGATATCAACAATACCATAGATAGAATCATCACCTGAAATCAGAACATCAAGCTTGTCTAAGGAGTTAGCAAGGCTTCTTGCATTCATACACAAAATTTTTATACTAGGTGTAAGGTTTAGTTTACTGCAGTGATAATTAAGTCGCATAATATCCTATTTTGAAACATTTAGGGGAGCCTTGAGAGTGATGTCAAACAAAAAGGGATCACCATCAGCAGAATACTGAAGCAAAATCTTTTTGTTCTGCTCGCTAAGCTCCCTAAGTTTGCCAAGGAATTCCTTTTGACAGACTCGCTGTTCCTCGTTCAGTGACGGCCTTACATAAACTTTATCAAATTTAGTGACCCCCTTAGTCGTCCTCCTAAACGGACAGCTCTATTTCTGATGTATTTATTAAAAAGTCTTATTTTTAGGAGCCTGGGCCGGTCACCAGCTCTTCCGATATAAAAAAACTCAACTGGAGTGACCTCTCCCAAATTGCCACTATCCAGAGTCTTTAATAACTCGGTCACATTCTCTTTCCCCTTCATAGGAACCGGTAGGCCAGATATGACCAGCATCGTCTCATGTTCTCTTTGCACCTCCATGAGCTTAAAATAACTCAATCATAGGGAGAAGACGCTGTAGAACATGTTCACAGATGGAAGACACCAGTTGCTCGTTCCTCCTCCATCCTGGCGAACCTCTTTTCCAAATCTGCCAACTTTTTGTGTAGGTCCGCGTTCTCTGCTTCCAGTCTGGCAATTTGATCATCCTTTGTTTTTCTCAGCATGTTGCAGTGGATGCTTCACGTAAGATTTAACGTAAGTGGTTGTTACCCATTGTATCTATTTAAAAAAAACAAAGAAGGACTCTGTACTTAAATTTAGGTTTCCTGGTGCCATTTAAAAGGATAAAATTAAAAAAAATTCCCACCTTCGGGACAGGGACCATAGATGTTTTTGGTCGGGTTCACTGAGGGAGGGGGTACAGTCCAACTCCACCCCTGGGTGGAAGGCCAAAATTTTTTAGGGGAGGGTCCAGGAGAGTCCGGACCCCCCTGACTTTTTAGGGAAGGTTGACCCCAGATGCGAAATTTCAAATTTAGGGGGAGTCGGGGGGCCCGGATTTTTTAATCTAATATAGAATTTTATATACTAAAACAGTCTATTTAGGCCTAAAAAGTTTATTTAAACACTGTTTTTAACTAAAAAAATCATGTTTTTGATAGTAAATTAAAAATTATACTTCTACATTGGTTGGGAGGGGAGGGGAGGGGAGGGAGGGGTCAGCTTGGTTAGGGGGTTAGGCCAGATCCTGAGGTTTGGGGGAGGGGGCCCTGATCTTTTCTGGGTGGGTGGACATCTCCCAGAGAGCCTGGTCTATGCTCTGGGGACATTCTGCCCCACGGAAGCCCTCTGTCAAGGGGCTTTGCCCCTTTGATCCCACAGGGTGGTTCAGGGTCTTCAGCAAGTCAGGGAAGTCAAGGAAAAGACAAGGAGAGCAAAAAGTGATCAGGAAAGTCAGGGAGAGGACAGGGAGAGCTCTGACAAGTCAGGGAGAATTTTACATTTGGAAACATTAAATGTATAATATCAGACCTGTGCACTGCCCCGAGTTAAACAGGGGGGGGGCAATTAAAACGGGGGGGGCGCGGGGGGGGGCAACTTGTTTGAAACGTGGAGGGGAAATAAAACGGGGGGGCACGCAGGGGGGAAAGAAAAAAAAAGATAAAAAGGAGGAATAAAGAGAAAAAAAGAAATGAAAAGAGGAAAAAGGACCAAAAAAAGCGGAAATAAGGTCAAAAGTGGGTCTAAATCGCTTAAAAATACGTTGAAAAATAGGCTAAAAACTTTTTGCAAAAAATTCGCAATGATGGCGTCATCATAGGTCAAAAATGGCGTCATATTTTTAGGGTACTTTTTCATTTTTTAGCGGGCGGGGGCAATAAAACGGGGGGCGGCAAATCCTCCAATAAAACGGTGGGGGGCATTTTCAGACCGTGCACAGGTCTGTGATATAATTAAGTTTGAAAAAATTTTTTTCAAAATTTTGCGCCTACGGTGCGCATAAAGTAATTATATAAGCGTTTTTAATGAAATGATTATTTTTATTTTGACAATAATTGAAATATGTAACTTATTATTATATTGCTTAAGCAGGCTTATAACTCAATTACTTAAATCTCTTCGGTTTTAAAATATGTGGAAGTGGTAGGTAGATAATGTAGAAAATTATTCCCTAATTTGTGTAAAAATCTAATTTTTATTTTTTTTAGGTACATTGCTGCAGTTATATTTATATACTCTTTTAGTTTCGTTTCTGCTTCTTCAACAGTTCAATAATGGCTTCATTTTTTATAGCTTTTATTATTTTTTGCGGGCTTATTTGAATATTTTTAAAAGTTTGTCCTAGCTTTTTTAGCGTTTGATTGTCATATTAGCATTATAGATGCATAAGTGATCAAAACAAATGGGTTTCTAAAATCATTTAAAGTAAAAGCGTTTTAATTTCTTTTCATGATCAAAATGAATCAAATTATAAAAATTTAAATGAACTCCGAAAAATCCTAAAGTTTACGCACCTATGCGTTTATATTTTTGTAATTAAAGCTATGTCTAAGTATCGACATCAGAAAATAAATTAAAATTTAAAAAAGATTAGCAGTTAGCATTGCTGTTTTGACAGCAATATTTTATTATTTTTTACAATAATATTTTTCGCCAACCTAAGTTATATTGTTTTTTATCATTGAAATTATTATTGCAAAATATGAAGGTAATTAAATAGTATTTTTATTATGTTTAATTATCTGATGCGCTACAATGGACTAGGAGCTTTGCTTTTTTGCCATGTATATTTTATTTTAGCACTTAGTTTAAGTTTAATCACTTATAAAACAAGTTTTATACTTTGTCCTTGGTGTTCAAAAACCAACCAGCCGAAATTTCAATTTTAAGTGGTATTTTTTTCGTTTTTTTTAAGGATTTTGATCTAGATCAAGTAAAATAACAAAAAAACGCTTTAATATTGCTGAAAATAGAACATTTTAATGTTTTTTTTTAAACTTTTTGAACAAAGGAGGAACCGTGACCCTTTTTTATTAATGTTTTTGTTTTGTTTTTGCTAAAAACTAAAATTATTGTGATAATTGTAAACTTGCTAAGGTTATGGTTTTTTTGCCCATGTTTTTTTCGCTTTGTCTTTATTTTTAATCTTACTGGATATTTTTGTCTATATTTTACTGGCTGTTCTGAAATCAAAATTTTAGAGATGGGCAGTGGCATAGCCAGGGGGGGCGGCCCCCCCCCTCCCCAAAATCTGGCAAAACTGGATTTTTTTGTAATTTCTTTCTTACGTTTTTAGAATTTAGGGAGAAAAATTTTTTTCTTTATATATAAATTCAGAAACATTTCTGATGCATTCCAAAAGCATAAAAATACCCAAAAAACTTAAATTTTTCCCGCTTTGCGGGAAGTGTACATTAATCATTTTGTTAGTTTTTTTAATTTCGATGGATTGTACCATTCAATACATAGCTAAGGCATGTGCCTTTGCCTCAGATATTGAATGGCAATACTATATAGATGTTAAAACTCATATAATATAAGATATGTAGGTTTGATAATGGCTGTTTTAAACCCCTTAAGAATGGTTTTTACACTTGTGGAGTTATCCGCCTTTCCATCTCTCCTTATGGTGAAGCGTGGCAGTTTGCATAGATTTTTTTTTATTTTTCAAATATTGGGTTATAAAAATTTAATACAAATCTTATTGCATTCAAAAATTAATATAAAAATTTTTCCCGCTATGCGGGAAGGTCAGATTTATAATTATATACAGTAAAATTAATATTATCAGTAATATTATTTGTTATTATAACTTACACCATACTCATTTGCAAAATTTAAAGACATCAGAAAATAGATAGTTGTGTTATATACAATTTCATTGCTTAATAATTTTGAAGATCAGACATAATTGTACAGAAATTAGGTAAAAAAATAAAAGTAAAATGTATGTTCACGCAAACACCAAGGGACGATGTTTAAGCAGTTTTTTAGTGCATATTTAAAAAAAATTTCGCCTCCAGCGGCTGGAGGGTCACCATCCAGACCCCCCGGCCGACGCTGGGATAAGAATTAAAAGAAATATCTAAACCACAAAGGGTGGCTTATTGAATAAAATTAATCTAGTTTTCAATTATGTAGTGTGGTCAGTGTTTAGTCTCTAAAATAAATGATCTCATTGCTAAAATAAAAAAGAATTAAAATTTATCAGTATTATAGTTATACTTATATAGTGTTTCTTTTATTTTTAGAAAATAAAATTCAGTGTGTTGTGTTCTGTTGTCTAAAACTTAATTTAATTCAAGTCTTGTTTAATCAAATATACAATTTACTGTTAATTTATGCATAAATTTTAACTAAAGCAATAAATACACTCTAAAAAATTAACAAAAGAGTGCAATCCCAAAGTTAGATATTGCATGTTATGGAAAGTGTCTAAGTATGCTTAAAAAACCTTTAAAAAGTCAGGGAGAGCTTTGCAAAAAGTCAGGGAGAATATGCCAAATTTTGGAAAATTGGTCAGGGAAGACAGGGAGAGCACTTTGCCTGAAGCGCTGGAAACCCTGTGGTTCTTACCCCCCTGATCCCACACCATACACCCCCCTTGTGGGCACATATAAAGCACCTTCCAATCCAACCCCCCCTCAATTCAGTGGCGTGCCCAAGGGGGGGGGGGGGCCGCCCCCCCCCTGAAATCCGGTGAGGCCGGATTTTTTGTAACAGTGGAACCCTTACGTTTTTTTAATTTTGGGAGAGAAAATTGTTTTTCTTAAATATTAATACAGAAATTTTCCTGATGCCTTCAAAAAGCATATTTAATAGTCAAAAAACCAAATTTTTCCCGCTTTGCAGGTAGTTTAAGTTGACAATTTACCATAATTTTTAAATATTTAAATTTAGATTTTAGATTTTAAATATTTAGATTTTAAATAGATTTTGCCGCTCAATATTTAAGGCATACACATAGATAGATGAACAAGGGGGGAGGGGTAGGGTGGGGTCCACCCCTTCTAGCTTCGAAATTTTGGGCCCCCCCCCCTAGAAAAAAATCCAGGGGGCCCCTCCTCCAAACTTTCGAATTTTTTACCCCTGACCCCCTCTAGATTTTGAAATCTGACCCCCCTCCCCTCTCAGGAAAATTTTAAGTACTTGATTTATACTAAATTTTCTTCCAAAAACGTGAATTTTTAACACAAATTCTTTTTTTTACACTCTTTTTATACCTAAATATCGCTTTTTATTCAATAAAATGTAGTTTTATCTTATAAACTTTCCTAGCTTTAAAATTTTGTACCCATTCCCCTGTAAAAAATCAAGGGCATTGAGTCCTCCCCCTTCCCAAAAATTTCTTTTTATTTTGACACCTTACCTCCTCTAGAATTCTCAAATAACTCTTCCATGCTTTATAAACAAATTTTATGTTTAAATTTACTGAAAAAAGATGATTTTGTACTTTGTAGTAAAAAAACCTTTTATAGTTATATATATTCAGACCTGTGCACGGTCTGAGAATGCCCCGGCCCCGCTTTATTGGATTTCCCCCCTCCCCGTTTCTTTGCCCTTCCCCTCGCCAAAAAATGAAAAAGTACCCTAAAATTATGACGCCATTTTTTTGTCCCTTTTTCCCTTTTCCCTTCTTTTTTTCTTGTTTTTTTTTCTCCTTTTTTCTTTTTCCCCTGTTTGCCCCCCCTCGTTTTATGGCCCCCCATTTCAAAAAAGCGTTGCCCCCCGTGCCCCCCGTTTTGGAATTGCCCCCCTCCCCCCAAATAAAACCCTGGGGGCAGTGCACAGGTCTGTATATACCTAAATAGGTTATTTTAGTTTTTTTGAATTCCTGCGACAAGCAATCTCACTACCAAAAGGGTAAAATTTCACAACGTTTAGTCTCACAACAGAACCAAGCAGTGTAATCTCACAACCACACTGTGTAAACTCACAACCTTTTTAAAAATGCGTTTGCAAATCAAATTTAAAGATATATTACTGTAAAACAGTTTCGGATTATATATTTTTACTGTAAAAATAATAAAATAACTAAATTTTAAGCCCCACAAACCAAAATCATTGTTTTTTCTAAGCCTTTGCATGCCTAAGTTGTGAGATTAGACAAAAGTTGTAAGATTGTACAGTTGTGAGAATTAACGTTGTGACTTGTGAGTTTGGTTTTCACTGCTAAAACACTTAAATTTATGATTTAAAACAACATTGTTTGGAAAGTGGACCTCACCTGACCCCCTCTAGATTTCTAACTAGTCTACCCCAGGTCGACACCCCCTAGAAAGTTAGGGGGGTATGTACCAATTTTGGACCCCCTCCTAGCTTTTAAAGTGCCATTTACCTGAGGTAGCCACCTCCTCCTAACTTCTCGATCCATGCTCACCTATGCATACAAGCATAGATGTTTTTGGTCTGGTCCACTAGGGGAAGGTCCACCCCCAGGTGGAAGGCCAAAATTTTTTAGGGGGGGGGTTTCAGACCATACATGGGCAAGTTGGTCCGGAATGTGGGGGGGGGGTTAAAACCCGAGAAACGCAAAATACCCATATCGTTTTTTTTCTGGAGTGCATTTTACCCATAGGTCACCGAAGGGGGGGGGGGGGGTGTAGGGGGGGGGGGGGTCACCCCCCCCTACCGGCCTCTGAGACCTATCCCCCCCCCCTAAGCCCCAGTCTTGCCCCCTCCCCCCCATCGACCCCTTGAACCCCTGACCCCCCCCTAAGGCCCATTTTTGACCACCCCCCCCACCAGACAATCCCCAAAAAATGCTTAAAAAATGGTCAAATTTTGTCAAAAAATTGTCAATTTTGGTCAAAAAAATGGTAAACACCCCAAGCACCCCCCGGGTGTTTTTTTTTCAAAAAAACACCCCGGGGTGTGACCCCCCCCTGGAGGTCAAAAACCTCCACACCCCCGGGGGGGGGACCCCCCCCCCCTAGCCGTCGAAGGTCGGTGACCTATGATTTTACCCATATGTTTTTTCAATTTTGAAGGAAAAATAGGTAAAAGAAAACGCTAATTTTAGGTCAAAAAGCCCTTTTTATAGCATTTTTGAGCTTTTTATTGCTTAAAACAGTTATTTTGACCTCAAAACTTAAGTTTGGGGGCAGTTAGAAGTCATTTTAAAGATATTTTTTTTCTCCATTTTTCCAAAATTGGGGGGGTTAACTTTTTCTCCCCCCAACCACTTCTGAGTGGGGGGAAGGTTAAACCCCCCTTCTCAAAATTTTGGGGGGGGTTAACCCCCCAACCCCCCCCCCCTCCCCGTGCTCATGTATGGTTCAGACCATCAGACCCCCCTGGCTTTTTAGGGGGGTCGACCCTGGGTGCGAAATTTTAAGTCTGGGGGGGGGGTCAGGGGGGTCCAATTTTTTAACAAAATTTTATAACTCAATAATTTAAGCGTTTTTAGGTCTAATATTGAATTTTATGTACTAAAACCGCCTATTTAGGCCTAAAAATTGTAAACGGTGTTTTTGACAGTAAATAAAAAATATACTTCAAAATTGGTCGGTAGGGGGGGGGGAGGGGGTCAAGCCGCACCGCTCTCGAGCTTTAGGGAGAAGGGTGGGGGGGCCCTGAATTTTTTCTAGGAAGGGGGGTTCAAAATTTTGGCTCTAGGGGGGGGGGTGGACCCCTCTGTCCCCCCAAAAAACATCTATGCATACAAGACAAGACTGTTTACTGGACTGAAAAAATTTTAATCCTGTATTTTTAGGATACATTTGTGGGCAGATGGCTGCATTTTAATGATATCATAGATCCACGAACTTTATTGGTGTCAAAGGTACGCAGCAATACAAGTCCTATGTGATTTATATATACTCAGGGGCGTAGCCAGGATTTCGGAAAAGGGGGGTTGTACTCCATACAAATTTTTTGAAAGGGAGGGGGGTTGTAATCCAAATTTTCAAAATACCGTAAAAAAGACATTAAAAAGGGTAAAAAAATTTTGCAGTGATTCTTTTTGCTGTTATTTGCATTGTTTTTTTAAGCTAAACTTGAAAAATTTCAGGTTTAAAAAGGCATAACATTAAAAATCGTGCCACAGCACAAAAAAATTTTCAAAAAATAACCACTTAAAAGTTGTAAAAAGGTATATAAGTGTCGAGTGCTGAGCGGAGCAAAGCGCGAGAAAATTTTTTTAAAATTGTTCTCTTAGGACCCCCAAATTTTTACCTCCGCCATCCCAAAAGGGGGATTTCAACCCCCATAACCATACATGGGCACGGGGGAGGGGAGTTGGGGGGGTTAACCCCCTCCCCCCAAATTCTGAGAAGTGGGGTTTAACCCCCCCCCCCACCAGTGGTGGGGGGGGGGGAGAAAAAGTTAACCCCCCCCCCCAATTTTGAAAAAAATGACGAAAAAAAATGTCTTTAAAATGACTTCTAACTGCCTCCAAACTTAAAAGTTTTGAGGTCAAAATGAATGTTTTAACCAATAAAAAGCTTACAAAATGCAATAAAAAGGGCTTTTTGACCTAAAATTAGTGATTTTTTAACCTATTTTTCCTTCAAAATCAAAAAACTATATGGGTAAAATGCACTCCAGAAAAAAAAAAAACGATATGGGTATTTTGCGTTTCTCGGATTTTAACCCCCCTAATTTGGGGTTTAACCCCCCCCAAACCCGGACCAACTTGCCCATGTATGCCCATAACCCCCCTGGCTACGCCTTTGTATATACTTTCTTATTTTTTTCATATTTTTTTATTTATACCTCGTTTATAATCTTGTCCATTATGTGTTTATTTTGTCTTTTAAATTTTATTTCAATGTATTTTGAGAAAAAAAGATTTTGATCTTATTTTTTTAAAACCGTCATTTTAGGTGTGTCGCTTCGTGTTTGTGTAATTATATTTATTAATCAAAGTAAACGGAATACATCAAAACGCAAATAACCAATGTTTACAATGGTACAAAAAACTAAAATAAAAATGAATTTCGTAATTGTGGAAATTTCATAGGCCAGCTTAGGTTGTAAAAAAGAATAAAAAAAGATTTTTGTTTTATCTTATTCCTTTTTAAAGCGTCATTTTAGTTGTGTCGCGTCATGTTGTTTAAATATTTTTTCAACTAAAGTAAAAGGAATACAACAAACGCAAATAACGCAACGTTTACAAAAAACTAAAATTAAAATAAATTTTGTAGCAGTGGAAAATTTAAAGGCTAGGTTCATAGATGAACACGGTCGAAAAGCTAGGTGGGTGTTTACCCCGGGTAAATTACATTTCAAAATCTAGGGGGGTCCTAAGGGGGGGTCGAATCCCCCCATAGATGAACACGGTCAAAAAGCTGGGGGGGAGGTGTTTACCCCGGGTAAATGACATTTCAAAATCTAGGATGGTCCTAGGCGAGGCCGAACCTCCTAGCTTTCTGGGGGGTCGACCCGGGTTGAAAGATTTTGAAACCTAGAGGGGGGTCAGGTGAGGTTTAATTTCCAAAACAAAATACTTTTAAACCATTAAATGTTTAATAATAGTTTTTTTATAAGATAATCAGACCTGTGCACGTTCTGGAAATGCCCCCCCCCCTCCGTTTTATTGGAGGATTTGCCCCCCGTTTTATTGAACCCCCACACCAAAAAATGAAAAAGTATCCTAAAATTATGACGCCATTTTTGACATATTTTGCAGTTTTTAGCCTATTTCAATGTATTTTAAGCCATTTTAGACCTATTTTACCTTATTTTCGCTTTTTTTGTCCCTTTTCCCTTCTTTTTTTCTCTTTTTTTTCTCTTTTTTTTCTTTTTCCCCTGCTTGCCCTCCCCCGTTTTATTGCCTCCCC
>JASAMX010001296.1:0-24336 GCA_030248175.1 Microlaimidae sp. YZB2_3 | reverse complement strand
TATTGCCAAAAATTACCGTAAAATTGTAGGTACTAATGTTTTAATACTTGTACGTCGTTTTACTAAACGCAGGCTGCGGCTCTAAGGTCCGGGAGTGCGGCTCTAAAGTCCTCGGCTCTAAAGTCCCCAAACCAAGTGGCAAGTTAAACCTAAGCAACCTAAGCAAAACGCTCAAAATCAAAAAACATTAGCTTGATTTTAAGGTTTTCCGGTCCAGGCTTGGCTAGGGAAGTTTTTATTAGCAAGTAACTCCGGGTAGGTCCGTCGGTGTAGTAGGTAGGTGTCTTTTAGTGCTTGCCAATTAGTTTGTTATTGGGTTGGTATCAAATGGTCGTGTGGGTGCATGGACTACTACTAGACTGGGACTGCGAAATTCGGGATAATTTGGGAGAGGAGTTTGGGAAAAAAAAGTAAAACCAAAGGTACATTATTTTACTGTTTTGACAGTAAGGCATATAATCTTTGTTTTAAAAACGGTCGATATACATTTTAAGTTTCGAATTTTATTTTCAAACGGATTTTTTAATGGTTGTACTCCTCTTGATTGTAAAATAAAATTACATTTTACGTTGCTGTCAGTTGAGAGATTGGGTCGTCACTCGATGGTTTGTGGAAATCGGTCGAAAAATATGGCTTTTGGACTTTTTTCTCTAGTTGCACGTAATTTCTATACAATCAGAATTTTTGTGCAATTGACCGGTCTTATTATAAATCATGTGAACTTTCTTGAACAGTCTGATGAATAATGTTTTTAAAAAATAAAATGGTCTTCAAACATAACAATAAAACTTTTTAGAGCGCTGATTTTCTTCCCCTCATGCGTAGTTTATATTTGGAAAGAAAAATAAAATAATCCTCAATTATCGTATTCCCTATCTTTAATATTGGTTAGAAACTACAAAGTAGTATGTGTTCGGTAAGTCTAAAATGTTTTTTCGCGGAAAACACTTTGGAAATAATTTTCTCAACAAAATTGAGGATTATTTTTGATAAACTTTATAAAAATATTTCTTTTTATCTTCTTAAGACCACTTTTCAATAAAAAAATCATTAAACCCAAAATTATTGAAATAAAAAGTTTTGTATAATTTTAAGTTTGGTTTGGGCTTAACAAAAATTAATTTCCGTTAAGATAACTTTTGCTCAGATTTAGAGTTGAAAACGGAACAACATTGTTCGAATTATTACTTTATTATAAAAACACTTTTTGCAAAAAAAGAATGTTGCATAGTGACTTTGCCCATATCGCCGCTAAAAGAAAACGTCGCATGGTTTTTTCGGAAAGTTTTTTTGCGGTTTTTTTTTTCTTTGCTCATTTTTAACAAAATAATGCTAGAAACGGTCACGGAATATTTTCATTAAAATAATGTTGTGAATGTTACCCAAAGTCCTTCACAGAATTAAAACGTATAAAATTACCTATAATCAATAAGCAATAAATAAATCGATTTTTAGCTAAAGGTAAAACTCGTAAAATCAAAAGCGATAAACTAAAGCCGTATTTTTTTTAGCTTCTGCTATTTCGGATTTCCCATAAAACTAACATATATATAGTATTCACAATAGGACGCAAATTACTTATTTTAAGCATAATTGGAAGGTCGTTAAAAACTAGATGTTAATTTAATAAAGTACACACGTCAACTTGCAATTTTCTTTAGTTATTTTTTTTTTCGTCGGCCATTTTTCCGGTCACACCTTCAATATATTGTTTTTTTTTTGTACAAATAAACATGATGGCCATTTGGACAAAATAATAAAAATTTTTATAATCAAACTTCTGTTGGGTATAAACTATTCGATGCGCCAGAAAACCATTTTTTTCTCTGTGCAGCAATAAAATTGCAGTGTAAAGCCGCGGCCTAGTTTTACTCTGAAATTATATAGTTTTTTTTTATTTTTTAAACAACAAAAATTTTTTGTACTTTTAATTAAAAATGGCTGTACTCTCTTAAATTGAATTATGAACATCATACAATGATAAATGGTGCTTTTTTCAAAAATTTGAAAAGAGCAAAACACAAATTTTTTTAGTTTTTTATAGTTTGCATCGAGAACTGAAACCACACAACAAACTATGACAATATAAAAGAAGTTGCAATTATTGTCAAAATGCAAGATGATGATAAACATAAATTAATAAAAATTCATATATACTCCGTCATTGTTGGTGTGGGACCGGGAGAAGCTAATATCTCGCCGCGCTAAAACGATGAAAAATATTGATTTTAAGAGAATGAGTGGTAGGCTCAGAAATATAACTAATAATAGAAGAGAGATGAACATAAAATTACCTGAAAATCTGGCCCGATGTTTTTTCTAATGCGATGGTTCTGCTGGGCTAACCTGCTGTGTCCCGCGCCACAGCAGCTCATCATTTTTTTCAACTAGCCTCCAAAACCGCTCCTAAGAGCAGGAAAGGCCATTTTTCTCCCGTATTTAGACAGAAAACAGGGGTAACTAACTAAAGCTAAAGTCTTCCAGGCTGAAATTAAGGTGTACCGCTTTTTGCTAGGCAAAATAAACAATAAACCTGGTGAGCCAGAAAATTTTAAAAAGTTTTCAGTGCTTATGTAACCAATTATTATTAGTTGCGTCATGCGTGATATTTTTTTCTCAAACAATGAGTGGTCTATTTATTTTCACCTTGATAGAATTTATCTTTAGTCTTAGATGAGCATTATGTGGACTATAGTAAAATTTGCATTGTAGAACGCAGCTGTTACTTAAGAAATTTTGACCATATAACAATGATTTGTTTATACATTGATCTAATTATATATATGCTCCATTTTTTTTAGTTTGATAAAATGTTAATTGAAAAAAATCATAGTCACAGCAATCTTTGACAAGCGTGAATGCCACTTTAGAAGGTTATATTTGTATGTGTAAGAAACAACTATAAATTTGAAAAAGTGACTGATTTCCCGCTTGTCAAAGATTGCTAGTATGTGTCTAAAAATTAAAAATATACATCTACCATTTACTTCAATACTGGGACGTGTAGACATCTTCAATACTTAAAAAACGTTTGATGATTTTTAATTTCTGAAGTTTTTTATAAAGATTGCAGCCAACTTTTTTTATAAAAAAATATAACAAAAATAATAAGTTTTAAAATGCAAAGTCAACAAAAATATTACAAAAACACAAAAAATTTTTACTTAAACAAATTTTATACCTATCTTATTTTGAACTAAAATACAAAAAATTTGAATTTTTAACTAACATTGAAAAAATTCAATTAAGAAATTCACAAAAAATTATTGAGTTCAAAGATTATTTTAAAATGCATAGTAATTTACCAGCCAATTTTTACATTATGTTAAGTTCAGGATTTTTAAACTTTTTTGAGTTTTGTTCGTAATTTAAAGCTTCAATATGTAACTGTGCTCATTGCTGAAGTTTGTCAAAAAACAAAAGAGAAGTTTAACACACTAGGCCTCTGATGTGGAATTTTTTTGAGTGGTTTTTTGGATGAAAAAATCCTAAAACTCAACACCATATTTAAATAGGAAATTATGGATTTTTTAAATTTATAAAATATCAAATTTTATTAAAACACAACAATACTGTAAAATCTTATCAAAATTTATAGTTAAAATAATATGAAGGTTAATGGAACAAAATACAATATTGTGTAAAAACATAATAACATATAAAAAACAATATATACGTAGTATAACAAAAATCTACTTAAATCACAACTGATAATATTAATTTAAAAAATAATAACTAATGTTAATTTACTATAGGGGTTATCAAAATAAATATACTATTACAAAAAACTACTTAAATCACAACTATAATTTTAGTAAAAAATTTAATATTAATTGACCTTATAAATTAGGCCTATTTGGCTCACAACTTTAACAGGGTGAATTGTACAATTAATTGTTTGCATAATTGAACACACGTATATATTCTGACGCACACACTTTAATACCAAGAATCTACAACAGGGATTTTTCAACTGCAATTTAAAAAGTTACTATATCTCGGTCGTCTTTATGACAAGCTGCTGTATTACAAGCAGCAAAGTTTGGTGCCTTCTAGGCTAACAACGGAGCTTTTCAGCTAAAAAACAATCAGCTAAAAACCCCAGGAGTCTCTGCAAAAATAACTCACTGTAATTCAAAAATTTGGCTCGTTGCTAACATTTTGTTAATAGGAGCATTTTCTATGACAATCGGCAAAGTTTATTAGCTTTAAAAAAATACTTGCCGAACCTATCTATATATTGCAGAGTCCAACTCTTAACATCCGGTAAAACTTAGGCCTAGGCAAAAAATATTACCATGACAAAAATAACCTCTGGTATTATGTTTTGCGTGGGAACAGAGATCATTTCTGAACTTCATTACCCACCAAAGCGGCGGGAACACCCCCCTTCGACAACTCAAAACCATTATCCTTTGTGATCAGCTTGTGCTCACATGCGCCGGCAAGACAGGCATCGGGACGAGACGCAAAACAATTTGCATAAAAATGCATAACTTGGTTGCAAATGGCGTCAGGGGCCACTTTCTGTCTCCTTGCACTCTGTATTTTATCATAACTTTGCTGACAGTTGGAGTCCTTATTGTCTATTAGCCTCTGTCTAGATGGCTAATAATTAAAATAATAAATTTATAAACGTTTATTGATATATAAAAATGCGAAAAAAGTATTAAAAAGTATTATCAATAAATGATAAAAAAATAACAAAGTGCTTCTATCACAAAATGTTTATGGCTAAAAGTTGACAAAATTAAAGGAAAACATAATAGTTTGAAGGTAGATGTAGGCATGTTCCACTGAGGGAAACAGAATTCTTGATCTGGGAATTTGGCAATTTTTGACATTCTAACAATTTTACAACTCGGCATAGGAGAGCTTTAAAACAGCCGAGATTGGAAACTGAAAGTACAATAAATTTAAGAACGAAAACACGGATGTATAAAAAGCAGAGCAAATCTGAAAATTATGGCAAATAAAAATAGGCAAAAAAATTAGTCAATGTTAATAAACTATAAAAAACCTGTTTAAAACCTTATAGTTTTCGCCAATTAGGAAATTTTTGTTACAATAATTTACAGGGGGACAAAAGTGAAAAATACACAAGAGCAATTTATTGTAAAAAAATTGAATTTGACAAAAAAAGATTAACTAGTTTGTTACAAAAAAGTTACACAGTTTACATGATTTACAGAAAGAAAATTACCCAAAAATTCATTGTCCCCAGTTATGAAACCTGTTTAGAGGTCATAGTATACAAGGGGAGCTCAAATAAGCGCTAAATTGGGTCAAAAGACACTCGGCAACCACTCTAAAAATATTTCCAAAATTTTTCCCAAAACTGAAGGGAAAAGACAAGGAGGGCTAAAATTGGTCAAAAATTTTGCAATCACTGAAAATTTTTTTTTTTTTCTACAGCCATGCAAAAACCTGTTTTATTTTGAATGTGATAGATAAAGGAAGACAAAAGGGGGGCTAATAAATGACTTCGGAAACCACTAAAAATTTAAGGGGTCGGCAATTTTGGCTCCGAGTTTAAAGCATAAATCCTCGCTCGTTTTTTGACGTTATAGAGATGGAAAAAGACAAAAATGGTCAAACAAATTAGAAACCACCCAAAAAATCTTCTCGTTTTGGGCGACAAAATTTTATCGTTTGTTCAAAACATAAATCTAGAGAGATGAAAGACAAAAAAAGCCACGAGGCAAAAAATTTTTTCTTTTGTTTTTAGCATAGAAATTTGGACGTCAGATGGAAAGACAAAAAAGGGGGAAGGGGGGCGAGGCGGCCCAAAAACGAGTTAGCAAACCACCCAAAAAATTTGCTCCCCCCCGCTAGGGTTCAAAAATTTTCTCGTTTCTTCAAAAAATAAATTTCGTTTCTGTTTGACGTTATAGACTAACCTCAAAAAATGCTCTAAGAATAGAGCAGGAAAAAGGGGCGATTTTTTCCCCCGGGTGTAATTTCGTTTAGACAGAAAGGATGAAAAAAAATTTTCTTGAACATTATGTGGACTATAGAAAATTCGGATATGGTTTTGACCAGCTGCTCATTAAAAAAATAATTTTTACCACATGATAATGATTTGTTTATATACTGATGTAATCACAAACAGCACTGTTGCATTTTTTTTTAATTTGATGAAATGTCAATCGAAAAAAATTTTACTCACACCAAAATTTGTTAAGTGTGAAATCGCCACTTTTCAATCTGAAGAAAATTTGTGTATGTGTAAGAAACAACTTATAAATTTGAAAAAGTGTCGATTTCGCGCTTATCAAAGATTGCTGTGAGTATAATTTTTTCAAATGACATTTCATTAAACTAAAAAAATGCAACAGTGCTGTGTGATTACATCAATGTATAAACGAATCATTATCATATGATAGAAATTATTATTTATTGAGCAGCTGGCCAAACCAAATGCAAATTTTCTATATCGTATAATGCTCTTTCACCAGACTAGTCCACATCTTTTCTGTCTAACATACGCCCAGGGAAAAATTTTAGTCTTTTTTTCTTTATTCTTAGAGCATTTTTCAAGGCTAGTCTACCACTTTTTATGAATTAAATTTAAATATCTTGCCTAATAAAATAAAAAAAAAATCTGCGTAATGACATATGTATATAATCATTTAGTTAGATAAACTTTTTTAGATAAAAATAAATAAAGAGATGATGAATTTAAATTACAAATTAATTTATTTTTGTTGTTTAAAAATGGTTAGACTGTGCAGTGGTAACTTTTATTACCAAGTTTACCTACGTCTCTTTTTCAGAATCAATTGGCGCCAATGCCATGCGCCAAAATGATTGCAATTTATAATTTTAACGTAAAATAATAATAATAAGAAGATGATGTAACATTGAAATTACAAAATTTAATCACGTTCTCTATAGTAGGCGCGGAATAAATCGCGCCAGTATATTTAGACTGGGAACAAATTTGAACTTGTAGTGTGGCTCCCCGACCCACTGATGATTACCATCCGGCGCGTGGTGCTCCCCGAACATTTTTTTATCCTATGTTTACTTAGAAAGAGTGCCAAGAACTTATACAAGAAAGTAATTTTCAAACGTCGTAAACTACATTATACCAATTATGATAATAGATTAAAATTTCTCAAACTTCTAAAAGCTTACTGATTTGGTGCCCATATCATCGATTTTTCAAATCGTTATGAAATTATTAATTTACATACCACTTTAACACCTTATGATTTTTTCTCTTTTAATGTTTAAATCCTTACTAGAGGACATAGGAATAAGCTAAAAGTTCAATAAAGAAAATACTCGGATGCCAGTAAAACTTTTTTTGTAAGAGGATTGTTTCAAAATGGAATTTTTTATCAGTAAAACAACAAATTTCAGATGGCACTTCCTATTAAAAAATATTTTTTTAAAACCAGGTAGGGGGGGTTCATTTTTAGGAGCTTTTCTTAATAACACATCCGTTAAACCAAGTTGTCTGTTTTCTTTATGTATGTGCATTTAGCGAGACCGTGTTTTCGAAATTTTTTTGAACGGTAAAAAGTATTTTTTTTGTTGGTTTCTGAGAATAAAATAAATAAAAAAATATTATTAACATAAGACTTCTGAATGTAGTGGTAATCAGATTTTTTGAAGTTTTTACTCGCAAAGTGTAATACTCAATCTAAAAAAATTTTCTATTACTTTTTTAAAAAAGTACTTTTTTCAAAAAAGTACTTTTTTTTTATTACTTTTACTTTTTTATTAATTTTTGTTTAGAAATTATCATTAATTAAAAATTAACTAATGGCCCTAAAATCGAATCGAATAATTATTTTGAGACCTATTTGCCCAAAAAATTTATAAAATTAATTATTAAAATAATTATTTCGGCCCAAAAGCGTTAATTTTTTATTAATTAACTTACTAAAAAAAGACCCCTTTAAACACTAAATTGGAGCGCTTAGAATAAAGAAGAAGAAGAAGATAAAAAAGAGAAAGAAGGGAGATGAACATGAAATTGAAAAATTTACCCAGGTTCTCGCGCGCGCGCGCCAAAATTGCTCTCGTGCGTCCCGCGCCACCCATGATCAAATTTCGAATTAATTTTGTCATCAGACAAGAATTAAAAAAAAGTAGTTGTTTTTGCCGGCTCCGCCACGATGGCGCTGGGAAGTGGGTCCCGTTTCTGCCACCAATTTCCCGGTCTGCCTCCGCTGGTCTCGGGCTGAGGCTGTTCCCATTTTTCTCCGTTCTGTACAGCCTCACCTTCCAAAAGTGCTGTTATTGTGTGGTTGGGAGATTTTTATTTGTCTATTTTTTTTTAATTTATTATTTTGAACAATAATTTTATAAGGACGAAACCGCTACCTTCTTTTAAATTACAATAATTTTTATAAAGTTGTAATATTTCCGGTTTAAAAAAAATTACAAAGTAAATTTAGAGATATCCCACCATCCACACTACTTAAGGAGAGTTACGTTTTAGGCCTTAGACTAAAAATTAAATTTCAGCAGGGTTAGAAGTGAAAACCGCATTTTGTTCTTCTAGAAAATATTAGGCTAACGTGAAATAAATAATTCAGACAAAAAATGATTTTGCACGGCGACAGGCTGTTTGTTAGCCCATTTATTTATTAATTCCTCGAGATAGTGTATACTTCAGTGATAATCTGAGTACTGAGTCTTCCAGGCCCGTATGCAGAGATCACTAGGGCTTAAGTCCATTGAAAAATGGACTTAAGCCCTAGTCACATTTCTGCATACGGGCCCTGGAGCTGGGTGCTCCGGGGATTATCACTGAAGTATACACTATCTCAAAAAGAATTAATAAATAAATGGGCTAACAAACACATGTCGCAGTGGTACAAAATCGTTTGTTATTGAATTATCTTTCCTTCCACGTTCCACCTAATATTTTCTAGAAGAACAAATGCGTTTTTTACCACTTTCTAACCTGCTGAAATTAATTTTTAGTCTAAGGTGGACGTAACTCTACTTAAGTAGTGTGGATGGTGGGATACTCTCTAAATTTACTTTGTAATTTTTTAAACCGGGAAAATTATTGTTACTTTACAACTTATAAAAATTATTGTAATTTAAAGAAGGTGGCCGCTTTTTTTCGTTTAGGTCCTTGTTATCAAATTATTGTTCAAAATAATAAATTAAAAAAAATAGACAAATAAAATCTCCCAACCACACAATAACAGCTTTTTGGGAACAATAAGGATTGTACAGAACAGACAATGAACAGCCCCTCATAGAAACCGCACAAAAAAAGCAGACCGGTTTTAATTGGTGGCAGAAACGGAACCAGTTCCCAGCGCCATCTGCTTCAACCGCGCGGAAAACGGCGAAAACAACTACTTTTTTTTAATTCTTGCATTGCTGATGACAAAATTAATTCAAAATTTGATCATGGGTGGCGCGGGAGCGCCACGAGGCGATTTAGCTCCGTGGCGCCGCGCCAACCATAATTAGAGAACCTGGGTAAATTTTGAGATTCATGTTCATCTCCTTCTTCTTCTTTTTTATCTTCTTCTTCTTCTTTTTATTCTAACGCTCAATTTAGTGTTTAAAAGGGTACTTTTTTAGTAATTAATTAATAAAAAATTAACGCTTTTTGGGCCGAAATAATTATTTAATAATTAATTTTATAAATTTTTTGGGCAAATAATTACTCAATAATTATTCAATTCGATTTTAGGGGCCATTAGTTTAATTTTGATTAATCAATTAATTTCTAAAACAAAAATTAATAAAAAAGTAAAAGTAATAAAAAAGTACTTTTTTGAAAAAAGTACTTTTTTAAAAAAGTAATAAAAAATTTTTAATTAATTATTACACTTTGCACACATCAGAAACCGATCTTGATTACCACTACATTCAGAAGCCTTGTGTTAATAATATTTATTTATTTATTTCTAAGAAACCAACAAAAAAAATACTTTTTTTACCATTTAAGCGAACCGAACACGGTCTCGCTAAGTGCACATACATAAAAGACAGACAACTTGGTTTAACAGATGTGATCCTTAGGCTTATTAAGAAAAGCTCTAAAAATGAACCCCTACCTAGTCTTTTTTTAAAAATATCTAATGAAGTAGCTGAAATTTGTTGTTCTGATAGAGAGTTCCATTTTGAAACAATCCTATTACAAAAAAAATGTTTTCTGGCATCAATTCTACTTTATTGAACTTTTAGCTTATTCCTATGTCCTCTAGTAGGATTTACATTAAAAGAGAAAAAATCATAAGGTGTTAAAGTGGTATGTAAATTAATAATTTTATAACACTTTGAAAGATCGATAATATGGCGCCGATCAGTAAGCTTTTGAAGTTTGAGAAATTTTAATCTATTATCATAATTCGTATAATGTAGTTTACAACGTTTGAAAATTCTTCTTGTATAAGTTCGCTGCACTCTTTCTAAGTAAACGTGGGTAGAAAAGTGTCGGGGAGCGCCACGCGCCGGATGGTAATCATCAGTGGTGCGGGGGGAGCCACACTGCAATTTAAATATACCCAGTTTAAATATACTGCCACACACCGCACCGCGCCAACTATACTTAGAGAACGTGAGTAAATTTTGTAATTCATGTTCATCATCTTCTTATTATTATTATTTTACGTTAGAATTATAATTGCAATCATTGGCGCATGGCATCGCGCCAACTATATTTGGAGGACGTAGGTAAACTTGGTCTGGAGCGCCACTGCACCGCACTAACCATAATTAAACAACGTGGGTAAATTTTGTAATTTAAATTCATCATCTTCTTATTATTATTTTTATCTAAAAAAGTATATCTCGGCAACAGAATGATTATATACATATGTCATTACGCAGATAAAACTATAGTTTATTAGGCAATTTTTAAATTTAATTCAAAAAAGTGTGAGAGAGAGAAAGAGAGAGAGAAAAAAAAGCCTTGAAAAATGCTCTAAGAATAGAGGAAAAAGGGGCGATTTTTCACTGGGCGTATGTTTAGACAGAAAAGATGTGGACTAGTTCGAGATGGACATTATGTGGACTATAGAAAATTTGCATTTAGTTTGGCCAGCTGCTCAATAAATAATAATTTCTACCATATGATAATGATTTGTTTATACATTGATGTAATCACACAGCACTGTTGCATTTTTTTTAGTTTGATGAAATGTCAATTGAAAAAATTATACTCACAGCAATCTTTTACAAGCGCGAAATCGCCACTTTTTCAAATTTATAGTTGTTTCTTACACATACAAATATAATCTTCAGATTGAAAAAGTGGCGATTTCGCGCTTAACAAAGATTGCTGTGAGTAAAATTTTTTCAATTGACATTTCATCAAATTAAAAAAAAATGCAACAGTGCTGTGTGATTACATCAGTATATAAACAAATCATTATCATGTGGTAGAAATTATTTTTTAATGAGCAGCTGGTCAAACCATATGCAAATTTTCTATAGTCCACATAATGTCCATCTCAGACTGGTCCACATCCTTTCTGTCTAAACATACACCCGGGGAAAAAATCGCCCTTTTTTCCTGCTCTATTCTTAGAGCATTTTTCAAGGCTAGTCTATAACGTCAAACAGAAACGAAATTTATTTTTTGAAGAAACGAGAAAATTTTGCCTCGCCCAAAACAGCAAATTTTTGGGTGGTTCCTAAGATCGTTTGACCACTGGCCCTCCTTTTTTTGTCTTTCCATCTATCTCTCCATAACGTCAAGAAAAAACGAGATTTATGCTAAAAACAAAAGAAAAATTTTTTGCCTCGCTGGCTTTTTTTTGTCTTTCCATCTCTCTATAACGTCAAAAAGAAACGAGATTTATGCTTTGAACAAACGATAAAATTTTGCCTCGCCCAAAACAAGAAATTTTTTGGGTGGTTTCTAAGATTGTTTGACCACTACTATCTCTCTTTTTTTGTCTTTCCATCTCTCTATAACGTCAAAAAAAACAACAAGATTTATGCTTTAAACAAACCAAAAATCCAGACCATAAATTTTTAGTGGTTTCCAAAGTCATTTGACCAAATTAGCCCTCCTTTGTCTTCCTTTCTATCTATCACATTCAAAATAAAACAGGTTTTTGCATAGCTGTGGACAAGAAATTTTTCAGTGATTGCCAAATTTCTTTGACCAATTTAGCCCTCCTTTGTCTTTCCTTCAGTTTATGCATAGCTGGGGACAAAAATATTTTGAGTGGTTGCCAATGTCTTTTGACCAATTTAGCGCTTATTTGACTTCCCTTCTATCTATGACCTCTAAAATGAAACAGGTTTTCTCATAACTGGGGACAATGAATTTTTGGTAATTTTCTTTTCACTTGTAAAATCCATGTAAACTGTGTAACTTTTTGTAACAAACTAGTTAAATTGTTTTTTTTTTGTCAAATTTTGATTTTTACAATAAATTGCTCTTGTGTATTTTTCACTTTTGTTTCCCCTGTAAATTATTGTAACAAACCCTAATTGGCGAAAATTTTACCTGTTTATAGTTTAAACAGGTTTATAGTTTTGTAACGTGACTAATTTTTTTGCCTATTTTTTTATTTGCCCATAATTTTCAGATTTGCTCTGCTTTTTATACATCCATGTAATTTCTTAAATTTATTGTACTTTCAGTTTCCAATATGGCTGTCTTTTACAAGCTTTGTTCTCCCTATCCCAAGCTGTGAAACCTGTTCAAATCGGAATCCCAATTCCAGATGGGGGATTTCTGTTTCCCTCAGTGGAACATGCCTACATCTACCTTAAAGCTTGTATGTTCCTTAATTTTGTAGACTTTTAGCCATAAACATTTTGTTATAGAAGCACTTTGTTATTTTTTTATAGTTTATTAATAATACTTTTTAATACTTTTAGCCATTTTATATATGATAAAACATTTTGTGAATTTATTATTTTAATTATTTAGGCCATCTGAAAAAACAGAGGAGGCTAAGGACTAAGGCTAATCAACAAAGATAAGGACTCCAACTGTCACAAAGTTATGATAAAGTACAGAGAGCTGCAAGAAGACAGAAAGTGGCCCCTGACGCCATTTGCAACCAAGTTATGCATTTATGCAAATTGTTTGCGTCTCATCTTCTCCCAATGCTTGTCTTGGCGCATGTGGGCACAAATCAACTGATCACAAAGGATAATGGTTAGTAGTGAGTTGCAGTTCGATGGACAGGGGTGTTCCACCGCTTTGGTGGGTAATGAAGTTCAGAAATGATCTCTGTTCCCACGCAAAACGTAATCCAGAGGTTTATTTTTGTCATGGTAGTATTTTGCCTAGGCCTGAGTTTTACCCGGATGTTAAGAGTTGGACTCTGCAATATATAGATAGGTTCGGCAATGTTTTTTTTAAAGCTAATAAAGTTTTAATGAAACTTGCCGATTGTCAAGTAGAAAATGTCCGACAATCTGACAAAATGTTGACAACTGACAACCGACCTGTGTATCTTTTGAATTACAGTGGGGGTATTTCAGGACTCCTGGGGTTTGGCTGATTGTACTTTTTGGCTGAAAAGCTCCATTTGTCACCTAAAGGCACCAAAGACTTTGCTGCTTGTATACAGCAGCTTGTCATAAAGACGACCAGAGAAATATAGTAACTTTTTAAATTGCAGTTGAAAAATACCCTGTTGTAGATTCTTGGTACTAAAGTGTGTGCGTCAGAATATATCAGTGTGTTCAATTATGCAAACAATTAACTGTACGATTCACCTGTTAAAGTTGTGAGCCAAATGGCCTGACGTATAAGGTCAATTAATATTAAATTTTTTACTAAAATTATCAGTTGTGATTTAAGTAGTTTTTTGTAATAGTATATTTATTTTGATAACCCTGTGGTGATTAACATTAGTTATATTTTTTTTAAATTAATATTATCAGTTGTGATTTAAGTAGATTTTTGTTATACTACGTATATATTGTTTTTATATGTTATTATGTTTTACAAATATTGTATTTTGTTCCATAACCTTAGTGTATTTTTAACTATAAATTTTGATAATTTTACAGTATTGTTGTGTTTTAATAAAATTTGATATTTTATAAATTTAAAAAATCCATAATTTTTATTATTTAAATATGGTGTTAATTTTTTAGGATTTTTTCGTCCAAAAACCGCTGCAAATCTGCAGAAAGGATTCCACATCAGTGCTGCAGTGTGTTAAACTTCTTTTTTGTTTTTATAACAAACTTCAGCAATATGACACAGTTCTCACATTGAAGTTTCATTTACAAACAAAACTCAAAAAAGTTTAAAATCCTGAACTAACATAATGTAAAGATCACTGGTAATATTATGCATTTTAAAATAATCTTTGAACTCAATAATTTTTTGTAAAATTTCTTCATTGAATTTTTTCAATATTATTCTTGAATTTCAAATTTTTGTATTTTAGGTTGGAAATAAGATAGGTATAGAATTTGTTTAAGTAAAAATTTCATTTTTGTGTTTTGTGTAATATTTTGTTGACTTTGCATATGAAACTGTTTATTTTGTTATATTTTTATAAAAAAAGTTGGCTGCAATCTTTGTAAAAAACTTCAGGAATTCACTATAAAAATCATCAAACGTTTTGAGTATTGAAGATGTCTACCACGTTTCCAGTATTGAAGTAAATGGTAAATGTATATTTTTTTAAGATTGAATTTTAGACAGCATACTCACAGCAATCTTTGACAAGCGGGAAATCGTCACTTTTTCAAATTTATAGTTGTTTCTTACACATACAAATATAACCTTCTAATTGAAAAAGTGACGATTTCGCGCTTGTCAAAGATTGCTGTGAGTATGATTTTTTCAATTGACATTTTATCAAACTAAAAAAATGCAACAGTGCTGTGTGATTAGATCAATGTATAAACAAATCATTGTTATATGGTAGAAATTTTTATTTAGTGAGCAGCTGCCCAAACCTAATGCAAATTTCCTATAGTCCACATAATGTTCATCTAAGACTAGTCCATATCGGGGAAATAGAGGAAAGTAACCGTGAAGAGAAAATACACGGCAGAAAAACACATGACGCAACTAAATAATAATTGGTACATTTTTTTTCTCGCTCCGGTTTCTGTTTTTCTTCCTGACGGAGAGCGGTACGCCCTTAATTTCAGCCTGGAAGACTTTAGCTTTAGTCCATATCTTTTCTGTCTAAACATATGCCAGGGGAAAAATCGCCCCTTTTTCCTGCTCTATTCTTAGAGCATTTTTCGAGGCTAGTTGAAAAAATAATAATAAGTGTCTGTGGCGCGGGAGTGCCACGCGGCGGTTTAGCCCCACAGAACCATGCACACTATAATTAGAGAACGTCAGGAAAATTTTTAGTAATTTATGTTCATCTTCTTCTATTTATTATTATATTTCTAACGCTCATTCTCTTAAAATCAATATTTTTTCATCGTTCACGTGGCGATTTAACCCTGCGGTACCACACCAACTATAATCAGAGTATCTGGATAAAATTTGTAATTTATGTTTATCATCATCTTCTTCTAATTTTTTAGCAATAATTGCAGCTTTTATATTGTCATGGTTTGTTGTGTGCATGACTTTTTCAGTTACCATTCAATCCAACTATAGAGAAACTAGAACTGTGTTTTGCAGTTCTTTTACCAAATAAAAAACACCATTATCATATGATGTTCATAATTCAATTTAAGAGTACGGCATTTAATTAAAACCTAGTTAAAGCTGATTTTTGTTTAAAAAATAAAAAAACTATATAAAAATTAGTAAAACCACGCGGTTGCCGCTTCGGCAACATTGCTGCGCAGAGAAAAAATGGTTTTATAGCACACGGAATAGTTTATACCCAACAAAGTTTGATTATAAAAAATTTTATTATTTTTGTCCAAATGGCAAATGTTTTTTATCATGTTTATTTGTACAAAAAAAACAATATATTGAAGGTGTGACCGGAAAAATGGCCGACGAAAAAAAAATAACTAAAGAAAATTGGCTGACATGTGTACTTTATTAAATTAACATCTAGTTTTTAACGACCTTCCAATCATGCTTAAAATAAGTAATTTGCGGCTATATATAAATATATATATATATGTTTAGTTTTATGGGAATCAAAATAGCAGAAGCTAAAAAAAATCGTGGCCTTAGTTTATCGCTTTTGATTTTACGAGTTTACCTTAGCTAAAAATCAATTTATTTATTGCTTATTGATTATAGGTAATTTTATAGCGTTTTAATTCTGTGAAGATCTTTAGTAATGAACAACGTCACAACAATTATTTTTAATGAAAATATTCCATGACAGTTTTTCCTAGCATTATTTTGTTAAAAAAATGACCGAAGAAAAAAACCGCAAAAAATTTTTCCTGAAAAAACCATGCAACGTTTTCTCTTAACGGCGATATGGCAAAGTCACTATGCAACATTCTTTTTTTTGCAAAAAGGATAAAATAGTGTTTTTTTAATAGTAAAGTAATAATTCGAACAATGTTGTAGTTTTCGTTTTCAACTCTAAATCTCAAGCAAAACTTTATTCTAACAGAAGAGCATTAATTTTTGTTAAGCCCAAACCAAACCTAAAAAATTATACAAAACTTTTATTTGATGATTTTGGGTTTAATGATTTTTTTTATTGAAAAGTGGTCTTAAGAAGATAAAAAGAAATATTTTTATAAAGTTTATAGAAATAATCCTCAAATTTGTTGAGAAAATATTGTTGCAAAAAGTGTTTTCCGCGAAAAACATTTTTAACTTTACCGAACACCGTCTACTTTGTAGAGGTTCTATAAATTTAACCAATATAAAGATAGGATCTTGATAATTGAGGGATTATTTTATTTATCTTTCCAAATATAAACTACGCATAAAAGGGAAGAAATCACGCTTAAAAGTTTTATTGTTATGTTTGAAGACCATTTTATTTTTTTAAAACATAGTTTATTCATAGACTGTTCAAAAGTCACATGATTTATAATAAGACCGGTCGATTGCACGAAATTATAATCTATAGAAAAGTTACGTAGACTAGAGAAAAAATGTTGGTCCAAAAGCCATATTTTTTCGACCAATTTTCCACGAACCATTCAAGTGACGACCAATCTCTCAACCTATGAAGTAATTTCTCACAATGTAAAATGTAACAACCACGTCATGTATTTTATTTTACAATCAAGGAGTACAACCATTAAAAAATCCGTTTGAAAATAAAATTCGAAACTTAAAATGTATATAAATAGTTTTTAAAACAAAGATTATATGCCTTACTGTCAAAACAGTAAAATAATGTACCTTTGGTTTTACTTTTTCCCAAACTATCTCCCAAATTATCCCGAATTTCGGCAGTTTAGGTATCTATAGTGGTCCATGCACCGACACCGACCATTGATACCGACCCAATAGAGCCGACTTGATTGGCAAGCACTAAAAGACACCTACCACACCTACTACACCGACGGAGCGACCGAGGGGTGAAAGTCCTCTTGTTAATAAAAATTTCCCTAAGCAACCTAAGCAAAACCTTAAAATCAAGCTAAATTTAATGTTTTGTTTGATTTTGAGGTTTTGCTTAGGTTGCTTAGGTTTAACTTGCCACTTGATTTGGTTTGGGGACTTTAGAGCCGAGGGACTTTAGAGCCGGGACTTTAGAGCCGGACCTGGGGACTTTAGAGCCGCAGCAGGGACTTTAGAGCCGAAATGAAAAATGCGTTTGCAAACAATAGTAAAACAACATACAAGTAATATTAAAACATTTACATAACAAACGGAGCTAATTATGCAATTCGGTAATTATTATGCGGGATAAATATGCTTCGGGTTTTCTATTGTATATACAAAACTTATTATATACAAACTTACAAAAAGATGACAATGTATAAGGATTTGGCAGGAAAAGAAACTTATTAACTTCCAATTATTGATAAACTTCTAATCTTGAGCAAAAACATGGTTTAGATTCGTGCTTTGATTTGTTTGATAAAAGATTTTTCATGTGAATATAGGGCATGGTTAAGGGTTAAGATTCACGGTTTTTGGTTTTTAAAAAAACATTTGTTATGATAAATATCAAAGATGTTTTATTTTAGAGAATGTTGCAATAAAAATTTAAGACAAAAAGCGATTATTTTTCCTAAGCCTAAGCGAAACCTACAAATCAAGATAGAAATAAAAAAAGGAAAATATGAGATTCCTCATTTTTTTGTTTGAATAAAAAAAAATATTTTTTTTTTGAGGTTTTATGTTGTGATTTTTTTTCCGGACACTAAAGGTTTGAAGTTTGTGAAGCATTTTTTTTTGGTTTTTGGTTTGTGGGGTGTTTTCGATTTGGTTGGTCCGCTTTTTTCGTTTTTTTAGCTTGGCGGGCCGCTTTGTCTTTCAGTCCGGTTTTGGCCCCCCCGCGGTTTGGCCCCCGGTTTGGTCCCCCCCCCCCGCTCTGGTCCCGTTACCCTTGATTTGGGGCAAACACTAAATTCCACCGACTCCGACTCCGTCCAAAATCCACCGTAACTTACCGTAGTTTTTAACATTATGCAAACTTTTCAATTTTGACTTAATAACGCAATTTTTCTGCTATATATCATAAAAATTTTTGACTTGTAAAACTTTTTAACACCTTTCAGCATCATTTTTAAAAACCTTTTGGTGTCCGGAAAGAATATTTTCGGTAAAATATTTTCCTACATAATTATTTTTTCTTTAGGCACTAAATTATTCGACATTTCAATAGATTTTAAGTTTTTTTTAGACTTTTATCATGATTTTTAGGTTTCGCTTAGGCTTAGGAAAAAAAAGTTTTTTTTATCTTGATATTTAATCTCCAAAAATTTTTTATCATAAAACATCTTTTTTATTTTTTATAATAAATATTTAATTTAAAAACCAAAAACTGTGAATCTTAACCCTTAGCCATACCTTAAATTTATTTAAAAAATCTTTATTCAAACGAAACGAAACAAAACAAAAATCTAAGCCATTTTCTTGCATTAAAATAATAATAGGAAGTTTATCAATTTTTCGAGCATAATTAATTTAAATTATTTCCATTTTAAAATTTACTAATTTTATGGTTTTTAAGCTTAATTTAATGTTTTTTATCGTGTAATTCAGTTAAAAAAAGCAAAAGGCTTTAGAAAAAAGCTGTCGAGATAATTTTGTCGGGGGGAACCGAGTTAGAAATTAATAATACCGCAGTCAACTAAATTTGTTCGCATTTAAATGAAATTCAGATGAAATTAAGTTCAACAAAGGATTTTTGGTGTTTTTTTAACACAACATTTAATAGAAAACTTTATTTTTCCCACCCCTAAATCAAAGGTTTCCGAAAAACTTGTCTTCTACATTACGTCTTTCAACATCTCGTCTTTAACAACTCGTCTTCGGAAAGCTCGTCTTTTAAACATCTCGTCTTCGAAAAGCTCGTCTTTTGGATACGATTTTGTAAACGTACTTTTTAAAAGACAAGTTTCTCGTATCTTGCGACTTAAACAAAGGATCGAAAAAATTTTTCCTAAGCAAAACCTACAAACCAAGCTATATTTTACCATGATCAACTTTTATATTTAATGATTTGTTTTGAAAAACTGCGAACCTGAACCTCAGCAAAACCTAATAATTAAAAGTGCGGTGCGGAGTCAAACTTTTTGTCTTCGTTTTGATAAGTTTTTATGAAAACGCTAACGTTTTCATAAAAACTTATCAAAACTGTTCTCAATAATCCACAAAAATTTCTTCAGGAAAATATCTCCAGTGGTTTAAGAGTTATTACCCCACAAAAATGGCTTTTTTGACAATTCTGTACGTGACAAATTGCTCAATGGGTATTACGATTTACGTTACAAATTAAGCACTCAAAAAAGCGGTTTTTTATTACTCTAATTTGATACCTTGATCGTTAAGTTTGGTGCAGTATTTGTCAAAATATTGCGTTTCCCCTACAAAAAAAACCCGCGATTTCTTTGCTTAAAAACACCAAACGACGGCAGTTATTTTGTGAAGTTTGCCCAACCGTTCTTTACTTCAATTTGTGTTTTTAGCGAAAAAAATCGAGTATTTTTTGTACGAGAAACGCAATATCTCGACAAATACTGCACAAATCTTAACGATCAAGGTATCAATTCAAAGTAGAAAATAGCCGCTTTCTTAGAGTGCATAATTTGTAACAAAAATTGTTATACCCATTGAGTAGTCTTTAACGTACAGAATTGTCCAAAAACGCCATTTTCGGGGGGTCATAACTCCTGAACCACTGGAGATAGTTTGTTGAAAAAAATTTTTGCGGGCTATTGGGGGCAGAGGTAAGGTTTTCACAAAAACTTTGACTCCGCACCGCAACCTGAGGGAAAAGAGTAAAAACTTTATTGATTTCCTAAGCCCAAGCAAAACCTTAAAATTAAACAAAATTTTATCATTTGGGAGAAAACTTGCCATTTTGAAAATGCGTTTACAAAGTCGCATCCAAAAGATGAGTTTTCCGAAGACGAGATGTTTAAAAGACAAACTTTCCGAAGACGAAATGTAGAAGACGAGATGTTTAAAGACGATTTGTAAAAGACGAAACTTCCGGACACCAAGTCAAAATTAAAAATCAAGCTATATTTTATCATGATATTTTTAAATTAATAATTTGTTACTTAGATTTGCCAAATAATGAATATGCGACTTAAAAAAAGCGAAAAGTTTAATTTTATTAGAATGTATTTGTGCAAAACTTTTTTTGAAAGTGTTATTAAAATGTATGTTTATCGGACACCTATTTTCTTTGTGATGGATTTTAAGGCATTTTTTCCGTTAAATATATTCACCTAAAGATATCGTAACCTAGAATTATAAATAATGGGAAAAGTATACCAGGGGCCTGTTTCATAAAATACTTGTAAATTTTACAAGTTTGTAAAATAGAGAAAAATACAAGTTTTTAAAATTACTGACTTGTAAATTCTTAAACAAATAAAAAGATGTTTTTATATGTGTTTTTTATATAGATTTTTTAATATATAATTTAATATTAGTAATATAAATAATAATATATTTAATTTTTATATAGATTTTTTATATTTTTTTATATATAGATTTTTTAATATACCTCCACAAACCAACAGAAAAAATAATTCAAATTTACAATGGTATTTTTACTTGTATTTTTTATGGTATTTTTCATTTGTATTTTCACTTGTATTCAAGTTTTTTTACAAACTTGTAAAAAAATCAAGTGAAATCGTAAAGTAGCAAATTTTACCCTACTCGGAGTAGGGTAAATTTTTCTTTTGAGAACTTGTGAAAAATTACAAGTGGCCAAAGTTTAAAACTGGAATAACTTTAAACACACAACAGCTACGTACATGAAATTTTAAATAGTTTGCACATGGTATATAATCTTTTTTCAATTCAAATTTCAACGCAAATGGTTCAGAATAAAAAAAGTTATTGATAGACTTGTAATTTACGAAGACCAGTATTTTATGAAACAAGCCCCAGGTAGCCAAAGCAATAAGCTTTAGGACTAATGCCTTTATAACAAAGTGAAAAAATTGCAAAATTTAAAAAAAATGCAAAATTTAAAAAAAAAATGCGAAAGTTGCTGGGATAATTTTCCAAAAATGACAAAAGTAGCCAACAGTTTAAAATACTAACAGATTTTGGGTATTTTCTTTAAATAACTATGCTAAAACTTATTGTTAGTGTTTGGATAAAGATTGCGGTATAGTCATAGGCGTATACAATTGATAAGGCAAGCTTTAACCTAAAAAATTAAATTAATTTAATTGAAATTTGAATGTGGAAATGTATTCCGTCTAGACATTTAAAGTAGTTCATGGTCAGTTAGATTTCTTCCATCAGCTTTCCACTGACCCAACCGACAAACAAAACAACCGACAGGGTTGCCAGGTTAGCCCCCTTGGGGGGTGCGTTAACTTAGCCTCTCGTAACAGCCTCTCGTAACGCGCTCCCAGCCTCTCGTAAGGAAAAAGACAAATATCTCGCCAAATACTGGAGTAAATTTATAACTGAAAATATAGATGGATAGAAGAGAATGAGATCTATTTGATTCATATTAAATCATGAGTTAATTCAAAGTATCAAGCGAGATATAATGATTTGAACTTTTTCGTCAGCCTCTTATAAGAGGCCCAGGTTTTCTTACGAGAGGCCCGGGTTTTTTTTTAGTTTTTGCAAAATTTATGTAATATCTTCGTATTTCTTCAATTTTAAACAAAAAATCAATTAGTTTTTATTATATTTAAATTCTCTGCAGTATTCTAATGTTCGTAAAATCAACTAAAATCCTAATTCTTCTATTAAAAATTGACTTCAGTTTCTTAAAACAAAAAAATAATTAAAAAAATCCGGACGAAATTTTATATTGTTTATTGCCTTTATATAAAAAAGTCGTAATATATACAAGTGAAAGACATGGAAGCTATAAATTTATTCTTTAAAATTATATCTATATTAGTGAAGGAGTTTATATTATTTAGAACAAAAACAAAAATAGCGACATATAGAATACATTTTATTTGAAAAACTTGTGTTTTTCTTAGATCGCGTTACATAATTTATTAATAAATAATTGAAAATGTAATTTTTCCAGCTAAATTTTGATACAATTTATATTAAGAAAAAATTCTTTTATTAATTAATGAATTTCTGCATTAATGCGAAAATTTGGGTAAAATCAAACGACTTGGATTTGTTTTGGGCTCTGTTAATGTTAGTATATTACAATTTTGTAAAACAGAGGATATTCTTACAAAAAGGTCGAATTTAAAATTTTAAACCAATACAAATTGATTTGAAGAACATTTTAAATATTTAAAATTAAAAAAAACAACTTAAATTCGAAATTAAAAATGGCGTTAACTAGATTTGAAACCGGGATGTATTCATCGATCCTAACCACTTGACCATTCACCCACGGTTGTGAATCCCTTTAAAACTGGTTTATAAACAATGTCAAATGTTTTAACCGTATGTAATATAGCATTCTTAAGTTAAAAAGCTGTTTCACTAAGCTAGTTTTAAAAAAGAAAAATGGGTTTCATAGAAAAAAAATTTTTTTTGAAAGTTTTAATATAAAAATAAATGAAATCATTCTAAAAACTAAATTTATAAATATTTCGAACATAATCGTTTGTTATTGGGTTACGTTGGTGATTTTCGCCATATCGTAGCTCCGAAGCGCCCCAGAAGCAAACCTTCAGTTTCAAAGCTCCGTTCTATTTTTTGCTAATTTAATACATAACAGAAAATCATACCGACTAATCATTAATTAAATATTTAGATCAGAGTAGTAGTAAGTAGGCCGGATCGAAGTTTTGGATTCTCCCGAACCGCGGCAAACAATTTTTTTTATTAAAACAATAATATAAAAAGGTGGAATATAATGGAAGCTGCTGTTTAGGCCAGCCCGAACGGAAGAATTGCGGTTTGGGCCGTCTAAATCTCGGCCCACTTACAAATCTGTAATATCAACTATACTTTTTGAAACTAAAATAAATAATTTAAAGAAAAAAAAAGATAAAAACATGTCAAATGTTTTAATCATACAAAAGTTTCAGTTTATTCAATTACAGGCGCGAAAGTCCTCATCACAAAAGTCTCCCTTGCTTTAAATGGTACGAGTTCCAGAGCTAGTAATTTAGCCGTAGGAAAATCTTTGTAAAACTAGTATTTGTAGGTTGCATTTCAGTACATTACTTTTGTAGAAGTACAAAAGCTATGCATTTAAAAACACGCTAATGATATGACAGTGAACGTAGTTTTACAAAAACTTGCGTCTGAACGGAAAATAAAATAATTTATTTGTTAATATCAATAAAATAACAATACTCCGGAGAAATCTGATTCGATTGGCATATAGTCTATCAAAATTTTCTATTTATTTTTACATTTTTATTAAATTTAAAAAAAAAAACTTTGATTTACAAAATTTTTTTGACAAAATTTTCTTTGGCCTTAAACTCTTTATGTTTCAAATTAGCGGAAAAATTTGGAGCCACTCCGGAGTCATAGCTTCGGGTTGGGAAACATTACTAATTTTAAACGCTGTTGTTGTGATTTTTTCATTATAGGGCCATGCATTTAATTAGGGCACTTTTTCAAGTTTTGATTACATATCTTATCATAACTTGGTTCCAAATTTAAATTTAGTAAGTGATTGATAGCTCGTTAGAAACTAGAAGAATGGGCGTAAAAAGAACACATCATCTACGAATATTTTCGTTGGTGATTGGAAGTATATAATAAGTAACTTATAATAATATAATAATAAGTAACTTTTTGAAGGAAAACGGGCAAAAAGTGCATTTAATTTCGGCACTTTCGAAAATGCATTTAATTTCGCACTTTAAATTTAGTTTTCAATTTTTCACTAAGATAAAAACAAATTAGAGTAAAAATAACCAATATGGTAGTAAATGTAG